>CAJNOL010001043.1:0-27997 GCA_905250125.1 Rotaria sordida | reverse complement strand
GTAGATTTTTTTCTGAACAAAGATACTTTACAAACATCTGTTGTTTAATGTGCCGATTATCAGTCGATTTTTTCCAATCTGTGATGTCTCGTAAACATAGGACTTTTCCCGTAGTCGACAATACTCTTTTTTGAAATCCAACAAAGGCTCGCTTTCAAAAGAATGATGAATTTTTGTTTCATTTTTCTTCTCTCATTGCTTTTATTTTGGTATTGTAGTAAGATTGCCATCATTCATCGTCTCTTGTTCGCTCTCTCACCGTGTGTGGTTTATATGCTTGAGTTGGTAACTGATTCCATATGGATATGGCATGGTTCTTGATGAAGAAGTGTTTGATATGACGAGAAAGAAACTTTGGTAGATAGCCATTCAATAATAGGATCATTTCCCGGTTCAACTATTCGTTGTCGAAATCTTCGACATCAGAACATAGTCGAGCAGTTCGAAGTAAGAATACATACGGTATATTGCGATGAATGTGATGTGGATATGATCTGATTGATGTGGAAGAGTGTAATGTTCATCGGCTGATTTATGACAGACCGATATTTTCAGTTGCCCAGTTTTATATCGAATCTGACGCTAGATAAATGTTTCAATCCATCGATTACACTTGTCATGTCCTCAAATGATTTGATGCGCATAGTCAAATGTTCAACGTGTGAAAAGAGATGGCAAAGATTCGACACGTCGACGATGCTTGCTATTGCTTTTCAATCGTTCTTATAAGTTAAGACAAGTGTACGAATCTGTTTGAAAATAGGTTTTGGGTCAAAACACATAAGAGCGGATGAGTATCATCGATTGTCAGACGATGTAGACGAGACATGAGGTCAAGTGGATGATCGCCTACGGTGGACAACGATAAAGTTATGTTTTCGAACAATAAATATTCGACAGTAGTAAAATTGACAACCGATGGAAGACTGTCCAATGAGCCATTAGTACAGTGAAGTTGAAGAGATTTGATTTGTTGGAAGTGATAAGTTGATGAGGTTATGGAGTTTTGAGTGACGATCTGGTTGATGTTGAGTGCAGACGAATGATAGAACATGGAAGACCAGAGAAAGTAAATTTTTCACGAAGCGAAAAGAGATGCTGTAAAAAAATGGGACTGTTGTTTGTCCAATACGACAAACCAATGCTTTTCTGCGAGCCAGAAAGGTGAACGAAATGTGTCGAGAAGATCTTTATCGATTTATGATGAGATTTCGGAGTCGAAGTTGAACGTAATGAGATGAGAAACAAGTGGCCGCCATCTTAGACCATCAACTAAATCCGTATTTGCTTGACCTTTTATTTTCAAATACTTAAGATACGACATTTTCGATAAAAACTGCTCCATTTGAACCATGGACAGAGTGTAATCTGAACAGAAAAGAGGACAAAACTAGCACACTAGTAAATAGAATTAAAAGATTTTTTTCGTGTAAAATTCTATTTTTATCACCATTGTGATGTATATGTATGATATTCACATATTCAGATTGGGAAATTATGACAATTGAGACTAAGCATCGAAATATTTTTCATCACTTACAATTGATCTCGATGGCGATGGCACTTGTTCAAAATTGTCATGCATCAGACAGTGATTATCAGGATGAAGAACGATATCGAGTGAGATGAGCTGCTTGGCTTCGCAAAAGATCATTCCCAACTGCCTGAACGTACAATATGTTAGCATCAAGTGATGCAAACCACTCAATAGCATAATAAATCTGTTCTCGAATAGTCGAATATCGAGTATGAGCATTCGACCAGGAAGAGATGTTGAGGAAAACACAAACGCTGGACTTTCAACAATGAATCGAAGTGATAAGAGATGATTGAGTTGATGTAGATCTACGAGTACAGCATCAATTAAAGAATCTCGTCCAAATAAGTGCAATTCGAATGATTGTAGATTGATAAATTGTTTGATACCGCCGAGGATTGAGAAAAATAGCTGCAGCTGGCCGGACGTTTGGTTATCTTCAGATAGTATGAGAGAAATAACTTGACGAGAACAAATATAACGATAGATTAAATCAAAATACAATTTAGAAATGAAATAGAAGTTGAGCCGATGTGGTGGATATGAAGCGAGAAGACCGACATTCAATTGTCGATTTACATTACGAAGTGAGAAGAAGAGATCGTATGATGAAAGACAATCGAAAATGGACCAGATGAGTTCAATAAATAGAGTGTCAAGATTCATTCTAGATCTTGGCAATGAAACAAACATGATGATGTGAAAATGAGGAATGAACATAATGTATTATCCTGGAATAGTGGCCAACATTGACCGACGGTTCAAGATAATGCTCGTCAAAACAGCAAAAATGCACATATATTCGGGAAGGAGAATAATCATCAAAAACTGATTAATTTAGAATAGTATTTAGATGCCAAACAAAGAGTGATGATTGTATCTAATGTTCAATATTTTTGTTAAAAGAATGCATTTTTAAAATCATGTCAGAATGTAGTGAAGAACGACGTATAAGTCTGTGATCAATTAAAATAATATAGATAGTATCATTCATAAAATTATTTGTGGTTAGAAGAAGGAGAGCAAGAAATGTGCGAAGCAAGATGACTGATAAACAATACACAGATAGAACGATTTACAAATAATTGTGAGGAAGAAAGGAGGAAAACAACGATAACGCAGGAAGTATATAAACAAATAACCGATAATTATCTGTCACATTATTTCGCTTCTAAGTGAACTTTCATTCTTATTAAAACATTTTCTCAAAAACTCTGTTATTCATTCAAAGTACAATGAAAGTATTTTGTTTTCTTCATCATCATTGAAAAGTTCAATCGAGATTGCTCTTAAAAGATGGGAGAATCTAACATAAATTTTTCAAACTTTTCATATCACAAACGAATAGAATTGATGAAAATTGTGAAGATTCGATTTTCAATCCTTTTTTTCTGAATCGGTTCTATGTGATTAACTAAAAACCATAGAAATAAATTCTGCTTGATCATAATTATTTTATAGAATAATGATATAAAGAAGTAATACAAATCAGTGAAAAATTCTCCATTTATTATGAAATTTATGAAAAAACTTTTAGACTTTAATTTAAAAAAAACAATGACAATTTCCAGATGTTTATTAAATAGTTGTAGTTAATATTGATTTTTTTCATTCAATTTTTTTTGAAATTCTTATATGAAATTTCATATATGGTTTGAGAAGCTGGTATATTTTTCGACGAATACACTATATAAAGTATTTTCCATGGATAAATATAACAAAAGAAATAAAACATAAAGTTAAGACTCATTTTAAACATGAACTTAATTGACTTTTCAAATTTTTATATTAATCAGTGAGATGTTCTTTGAATTCATCTAGACCTGTCCAAAAAAAAAAAGATTTCCTTTGATTGCAAATAGACCTGTGTACGAAAAAAAATGCGTAATACCCTTCATTGAATGTTGTAAGCTGAAAGTTCAAGCTTCAATTTTAATATGAATGTTATTGTAATTAGAAAAAAAAATCTTAAAGATTCGTGTGTTCTACAATGAGAAATGTCGGTATATTAGTCAAAATGAGTAACTTGCTCGTTTTGTCTATCTGTTACTTTTCATATTCTTTTACTTTGATAAATGGATTAAAATGAAAAAAAGTTACTCATTTGATCTAATCGATAAGATTTGCATATGCGACATTTTATCCTTTATGGACAATGTTTGAGATTATGAAAAAGATCAGATAAAAAAAAACATTTACGAAATCACGTCAACAAAAGATCACATTATAAAAAGAACAATATTAGCAATATTGGGTGTCGTTTACTTGGTACATTTTAACGAATGTTTCATCGCATCACTACTTACTACAAAAATGAACTTGCTCTGTATTTTTCTGGCAATTACTTTCATTATTGTCAGCAGTAATCAACTGGAACTAATACAACCGCCAAAAGAATATTTCTTGAAAGACGTCACAATCTCATTAGAACGTACCGCTTGTTTTTTTGGCATGTGTCCTGTTTATTCGATGACGATTCAGGGCGATGGATTGGTGATCTACGAGGGACGCGAGGTTGTCAAAATCAAAGGACAAAAGAAAAAGCAAATTTCAGCCAACGATGTGGTGAAACTGTTGCGCAAGTTTTATGAAATTGATTTCTTTTCGTTCAAAGACAAATACAAAGAGGAACGAGACATTTTGGTCGAGCCAAATGGAAGGATACATGAAGTTACAATGATGGTAAGCGACCTGCCCACAACCTATATCCATCTTCGTATCGACAGTTATCAAAAGAGTGTGGAAGATTATTACCATGCGCCTGACAGTCTTGGACAGTTGGCAAAACTGATAGACGACATAAGCAGTGCTGCCGACTGGGTGGGGAACAGTGCCGCATTTCAATAACTCTTTTTTTTTCTATGTTAACTAATAATCATTATTCACGGATCGCAGCGTCCTGATTTTTCCTGTGGGGGACGTCCTATTTGAAAATTTTTTTCGCTGAGAAAAATCAGGACGCTGCGATCCATGATTATTCTATTTTTTATTTCTGAAGACAAGAATCATCAAAAAAACGATAATAAAGAATGTATCACTACCAATGTACAACACACAGTCATTTGTAAACGAAAGGGTGGGTGTTGGTGTGGGTGTGGGTGCGGTTTGGGCGAGTCAAGCGAAGACTCAAACGCACACTCACACACCACACCTGCACCTACAGCCACAGCCACACCGTCATCCACACCCACACCCACCCACGTCAATCGACGAGAAATTTTATGCATGATTAGATTACAATAGAAATCCAGCGAATGCTCTTTTATTCCACGAAACGCTTAACAATATATCTCTTAACTGATGAAGGAACACTAGTATGCTTTCGACTCACAGCTATTGAAAACGCCATTCATCCAGATTGTTTTACATATTTTAATATATTGTGGTCACTCCTAGCATTTTGATGTATTTTTGTGACTCAAGTCAAATAATCTGAAGAGTTTAAAAATCGAATTATGTTATACAAAAAAAGAAGAATATCCATAATTATCACGAGCAATATCGAACGCACTGATAAGTGTGCGCCATCGTTGTTCATCTAATTCAATGTTATCAAATGTCTTCTTATTATGCAATATCTTTTTATGAACTCGAATCAATTTGTTTGTACCAGGTGGCGCTGTGAGGAGGCAATCATTTGACATAGTAATAAAAACGATGAGTGAAGAAATAATGTCATCATTCAAGTCACGTCGCTCAGCATACAACTTAAGAAACGACATCACGGGTAATTCAACGTCACGAAAAAAGAGTACATAATCTTGTAATAATCGTAAAAGACGTTCTAACATTTCGTTATTGATGTTTTTTAGTGCAGACGGATCAATCTTCAACCTCCATATTTCTTTGCCGTCTGCCACATCTCGACGATTTAAGTTGGCGAAAGATGCATAATTGTGTAAAAGTTCTTTAAATTCAACAGGAGTAGTAATCGGTTCGCGCCCTTTGGCTTTTTTCTGTGCTGTTTTCACTACTTCTGGTATTTTAGTTTTGTCATCGACTGTGTATAAAGTAAACGATTTGAAGTCAATACCTAAACGTTTGAGATTGCCTGTAGTAGGCCCTTCCTTAATCAAGCGGTGTAACTCTTTCACTTTTTCCGAAATAATGTTATAAATTTCTCGAAGGGCAACGATATTTTTCGTCGACCACAAATCAGGTAGAAAATAGCGTCGTTTTGATGAATCTTCCATAATCATGAGCTAGACGATTTTTGTTCGAAATCCAGGTCTGAATGGCATCAGTCGTTCTTCTGTTAATTTGGTCTTGCTCGCGAGGAAATGCACAGCTTCCAATAGGAAACCAGTACATAATACGAGAACAATGTCGAAGACCGACTAAATCCCGTGGTTCACTATCGACAGCTGACCAAAACTGATCAGTGCATAAGCTGGAACGTTTCAACTCGAAAAATAAGCGAAAAGTCACACATAAATGACGACTATATTTTTCGTAGGTTATAAATTGAACTACTTCCCTCTGTTGTTTCGTTCCAATGCTTAACGGCAATGCTTTGATCATGTAACGAGCGCAAAGGTACTCTTGAAAACTACGATGAACAAAATAGTAGATGTTCTCGACGAGTATGGGAGAAGGATTTTGCGTTTGGGGTATAAGTAAACCAATCTGAAGTACGGGAAGAAATTTTGGACCTGTAATTTTGGCTATTTTATCTCCATCCACTTCGAATTCATGTAATTTTGTTGCTTCGAATGCCAGA
The DNA here is from genome assembly GCA_905250125.1 of Rotaria sordida. Lineage (NCBI taxonomy): Eukaryota > Metazoa > Rotifera > Eurotatoria > Philodinida > Philodinidae > Rotaria > Rotaria sordida. The sequence continues at coordinate 21,740 of CAJNOL010001043.1, read as the reverse complement.
CATTCCAAGTAGATCATGGGCATGGCGTTAGGCAATTGATAGACATCTGTCCCAGCTAGAGCAGATGTACATTGCTGATGGAATTTCAGAAGATATCGTCGCAATAAATATTCACACATTTTTTGATAGAGTTGTCCCATTGTCATGTCCAAGTCTAATTTTTTCTTATCATTGTCCCATAAACTACAAATGATTTCCAGACATGCAGGAATACGCGCTGTCTGTAGCAATTGTTCAGACGAACGAATAAATGACCAACATTCGATCGCTGTCATTCGAAACATGATAGAACAATATTTGTTTATATAGTTTTCAATATCCTGATATGTAAAACCTTGTATCTGAACCTGGACATCATGGTGAAAATCATATATTACATATGGTCTAGATGTTAAAAGCAGATGCGGTTTAGCTAATAATTGCTCTTCGATTAAATGTAAATGTTCTGGAACTATTCGCTCGTCCAATCCGTCGAGAATCCAAAGGATATTTGATGAATCTGTTAGCTGAAATTTTAATTTGAGTTTCTCTAGTGGAACAAGTTCATACCCTTGAAAACATTCTTTTTCAATAATATCGATCAATGAATAGTTATTGGATTGTAATGGATATCTTTTTGAATTTAAATTTCGCATTTTAATATAGAATAACCATTCGAATTTACTTTTCCCTATTTTGGTACGAGCCCATGAATACGTTATATACTGACAAACTGTCGTCTTCCCAGAACCAGCTTCACCAAGTACCAGAACACGATTTTTGACGAAGAGACTTTCAAGATCAATTGGTATATGGTCTTTTTCAAATTGTAAAGGAACATATTTCTCTGTCAATAGTTTGCAACCCCCTCTAGTAAAAAAACTTGACAGTTGCCGATAATAATGTTGATAACTGGCTTTGAGTTTTTGTTGGAGGCGAATTTTCAGTGCAATAGGCAGAATAATTGGGTCGTCTTCCATGGCTAATAAAGCAAAACAAATTGAAAATTCGATTGGATCACGCCGATGATTCTCTTTACAACGGCTCGCAAGTAGATTTGCATTGTCTTTTTCGAATGATAGTAATTGTTCACAAAGTTTCTGATGTGTTGGACCTAGACGTATCCGAAAACCGGGTTCAAAACATTTGACAAAACAATTAGCGGCTGCTTGTTCAGCAATACTGGGTACATTTGTAATTCGTTTTTTTTTGAGATTTTGAATTTGTCCATTAAGATTATAGATCAATGAGATTCCTTTTTTTGGTGTTAAATCTCGTTTAACACTATCAACTAATGAAATAAAATGATTTGAATTGTTTTCTAAATCGTTCATATTCAGTTGACCAAGTATTCTTGGTTCAATTAGGTTGTATCTATCTGCGGTAGGATAGATTCTGTGAGCCCCTGGTGGATTACCAGAGCTAGGATTGTCAATTCGGATAGAAATTTTGTGAGTATCGTCAATACGTCGGAATGAAACACAAACAGCATGTGTCATCCAGCCAGTTGGAATAGTATATTCATGATTAGGTTCAAGCTTTTCTATTTTACTAATAAGATTTTTTGCAATATATTGATAATATTCGATCAATAATGGTTGCGATAATTCTATTACAGTATATTCCTGATTCATCATTTCTGTAGTTATTTCTACTGGAATATGTGAAATACCATCGAGAAAATAATATGTTTCTAAATTGTGTAAAAGTTCGTTTTCAACAATTGTGAGCATATCATTGTTAGAATTAATTATCATTTCGATCATTTTCCGGAAGAGAGTAAAAATACGTAGTTGAAGAAATATTTCATATGTAGATCCGGCACTCAAACTTTGTCCACGTAGTTCGGCCTTATCATAATCATGGACAGCAGCAATAACAGTATGAAACTCTTCTTTAGGATAACTGCTAATATGAGTGTGAAGAAGACGACTCACAATATATTCTAGAAGCGTTTCATTTTCTTCCTCTTGCGAAGGATCATAATGATTAATATAGAATCCCAAATGTTTTTCCAATTGCGTCTTTGTTGGTCTATTACGATGTTCATAGAGATAACAAAGCGTATTGTGCCATTTGTTTTTTGCAGCCAATTGAATAGGAGAGGTAAACGTATCAGTACTATAATCAAAATGAGATAAATTGCAATCGGCGCCTTGATCAATTAGTTGTTTGATCTTGCTTGAATTAGAATTTACATTGATCATGTTATATAATTCATTCTCGAGCGTGTTAGCCATATCAGAAGAGAGATGTTTGATTCGTTCTTCACTACAAAAAAATGAAATCATGCCACTGAACTGTCTAAGTTATAACATGTCTTAAGTATCTTTTATTTCTTCCTTTTTCTTTGAGTAGGTACATGCATATTCATATTTTTTTCTTATTTATTTTATTTAATACTTGTGTTTATGTAAGTTTAATTAATATGCCCACAACATTCGAGGGTGTTACTTAACGACAAGCAAATGATAAAAGAAGAAGTAAATGTAAAAGTATTAGTTCTTCAATAAATAATAGAATACAGATATTCATTTGCTAAAGTGTTCAACAATATTTCTGTTCGGAAAAAAGTCTTTATATAGTCGAAGTTTTTCACGATGGTAACATGGAAATTGATCAAGTTTCTTTTTGATAAATCATAAAGGAGAGAAAAAAAGAATTCTTCTTGATTTTCAGGAATTATAATCTCAGGCACAATACATAGTGCGGACTATTCTAAGTTAAATACCTAGTTAGTTGCTGACTGGGGACTGACCCACTAAAACCCGTGCTGCAACAGAAAAGGACTATTTGTTGTCGTTTTAAAGGCATTTTTCCATTGTGCATCGCTTTTGTAACGGCGAAAATGATAACCTCTCATAAAATGAACAAATTCAATCATTTTAAGGAGCCTCCGCTTCTAAAACCCATCGTTCAGTTTAATTAGATGGTCAGACACCATGGAATGTTTTGAGGGAATAATCAAAATCAGTTTCGATATAGTGATATGTATAGACATTATCCGTCAATCTAATCAGGTTAAAGACAACTGTACAATACTTAAGAGAGGATCCACGAGCGGATCGAGTATACGAGATGCTCGATAAAAATTGTTTTTGATCATTTGTGCTTATTCAATGCATCAATGTCTAAAACCACCAACCCCAAAACTTTTAGTTCTAACACCTTTCCTTTGAAAAATTAGCCAATACCGACTTTTGACACTATCATACCTTTTCAGAAAAAAAAAGAAAAAGTACTCAATAGAAGATGTCCTAGCTTACGTTTCAACAGATCATAAAAATTTTTCGTGGTATATATCAGAAGATAGAGAATTAAAAGATGAACAAAATGAGCTATCTGAATATAATATAATGTTTAACAACTTAAGTTTTACAAAGTCAACATGAGTCAAAGAGGATCAGGGTGTGGGTGTGAAGTTGGGTGTGGATGATGATGAAGAGAACACCCTTACTCACAACTACATCCACAACCATACCTGTGGCCCCCCACAGTTATATTTAAGAGAAATTTTTCTCCCTGACCCTCCACAGGCTAGTTTTGGACAGGAAAAAATTTTCGCTGAAAAGTATATGGTTAGATACGGTTTTTGATATTGATTCAAAATATCGTATTTATTTTGCTTTAACGTTTTGTCAAGGCAATGAAAACCGCTAAAAATGTTCGTTTTCTATTGAAAAACTATCAAAAACCAGGAGGTATAAGCCCTGTTTTGCACTGAGCAGCCCATTTTTTTAAATACTTTTTTACCATTTTGTAGAGAAAAAAAGCTGCACAACATATATAAAATTCAGTCTAGGGTCTCATGATTCTGAGACACAGTATAAGATATACTGTTTTATTTGAACTGAGAAAAGTGATCCCCCTTTGACTCATGTTGACTTTGTAAAACTTGAGTTGTTAAACATTATATTATATTCAGATAGCTCATTTTGTTCATCTTTTAATTCTCTATCTTCTGATATATACCACGAAAAATTTCCATGATCTGTTGAAACGCAAGCTAAAACATCTTCTATTGAGTACTTTTTCTTATTTTTTTCTGAAAAGGTATGATAGTGTCAAAAGTCGGTATTGGCTAATTTTTCAAAGGAAAGGTGTTAGAACTAAAAGTTTTGGGGTTGGTGGTTTTAGACATTGATGCATTGAATAAGCACAAAAGATCAAAAGAAATTTTTATCGAGCACCTCGTATACTCGATCCACTCGTGGAGCCTCTCTTAAAGAGCAAGTTGTTAGTGCGCAATTTGATGGGATTAAAACATTCAACTCGTATCAATCTTCACCTTCTATAACAGACAACATGGCTTTATTTGCAATATGATCGCATTCATGAATTTTTTTACCTTTTTACTTGTAAAAATTTGAATTGTTCGTTTGGACATTTGGGCAGCAACGATTGATTTTAATTTGTTATTATTGTAATAGATAGCCCTTAGTGGAACACCTATTTTACGATGATCAACAGTGCTAGATCTTACCGTTTTGCTTCAATAATGTTATATTAAGGAACATAAAGTACTTTGTGCAAGTTTTTCTGTAAACATGTGCAATTGCTAATGTTCATATAAAAACTTAAAGCATACAAAAAAGGAAAAATCATCTCAAATTTTTATGTATATTTATACAATTTATTTCCAAGTGTTATCGAAATAGTTTTTTTAAGTTTCTGACCCATTTAAACGGTCAAAAATGCGAATATTCTATTAATCAACTTAATACAAGATGATAAATGTTTGCCACCGTTGAGACTATTTCAAAACATTAAAAAAAATTCAATTTTATTTCTCATATCTAGGTAAATATCTGGATTGGTTGCCTTCACTTAAAAAATGTTATTGCTTTCTCGTCGTATATTAGTGTCGACACAAATATAGACATATAAAAAAAAAGATTCTTTTCATAAATATCTACTATTATTAGTCTAATGAGTTTAGTTGGTAAAAATAATTAAGTACATACGTTTAATATGTCGGCTAGTAGGCCAAATGTATGTAATCTTTTGTGCTCTGATTTGATAGATTCTTTTTACCCACACATGTGTTATATCGTTGCAACAAATATTGGAAGCAGTTGGGTTCTTTGCTGTTCTATTTCTTTTTCTCTTTCGTCGACAAACAATAGGTTTCTTTGACGCGAACCGATAAGAAAAAAATGAAGCATGGAAAAAAAAAAGAAAGAAAAACGTAAGAATTATAGACAGACATTTTTTAGAGCATAAAACAAGGAAGAAAGAACAGAGAGAAATTCGGGTGAAAAGGGACAATTTTCATTTTGTGGTAATCGCTGTCTATGTCATTAATACTCGTAGAATAATAACAATAATATATATATATCGGTTGCTCCATAATGATTACAATATGCTTTATTTCGCATATATCTCGGTTTGAAAAAATGATAAAATCTTGAGGTTTTTTTTACAGATGCATCATGAAACGCCCTACAAAAACTATATTGGGTGTGGGTGTGGGTACAGAAAATACAAACACTATATCATCCACACCGACATCCGTATCCCACACCCACACCCCTTTATATAATCATTATAAAATTCATTTCTTTTTTATCTTTTACAGTGAGAAAGTAGAACTTAATCTCATATTGAGATTTAATTGACCTTTTTAACAATTATTGAGAAATATTAACTCTGAATCAGTACACATAAATGAAGTGTAGAAATGATTGTAAGCCATACGGATGTTTTCACGGTTATCATCTTCAGACTAATGGTCTTTTTCAAACGAAAAAAATCATCAGAATCATAAAGGTCTGAACAATTCTCTACTTCAGAATTATATATATTCTTGAACGGGTCATCCGTAGTTTTTATTTGTTTTTTAATTGATTCTATGAAAACGTTGGAAATCTCTGTAGTTTTTTGTAACAATAAACGATTAAAATAATGCAATTAGGCTAGTATCAACAGTTCTACTACTAGAGACATCGACTTAATGATAACGATAAAAATCAATCATTTAAAAGATTTTTAACGGGCCTATTTCATGGACTAACATCCACAAAAAATACAGGCATCCTTGAATCGATCGAAAGTTAGTGTATCTGGTAGAGTTCGATGAATTGGATTCATAGTAAAAGAACTTCGCTTACACGATGATTTCTGCAGAGAGATATAGTTGCAAAAGTTAAACAAGGAATTCAGATAGTCATAAAAGTAAATCATTCGATCGATAAGAAGAAAAATGTAATTTATAGCTTGAATGAAATCAAATCATATAAAGTTGAAAATGATTTTTCTTGTTCTCTCAATAATAAATAGACCTCAACCACAGTTACATGTGGAACAATTTGACGAGGAATTCATTCTATCTCTAGAAACAAAGATTATAGATGATAAACTATGAGATATATAATTAGTTAGATATGTTTTAATTGCCTCATATGTCGTATTTTGTTGTGTGAGTCTATGTTATTTCGTCTTTAATTGAAAAATTGAAGGCATAATTAGGAAATAGTCATTAGAGACTATTTTGTTCCCTCATATTGAATGAAAGATGATCAGATGAACGTATTTTATAAGAATATCGATTCAAAACTGGAAACAAATCAAGATAGTAGTTAGAGTGCGTCAGCTATTCGACCAAACTACTGTCATCAAAATCAGCAAAATTTGATCTATGTCAGTCACTGCATCGCGGCCCACAAATAGATATCTGAGTTGGCAATTCTCCCGGTTCGAAGTTTGAATTTCACAGACGTCTGTGCTTGATCTTTTATCGATGTATTCTCTATCATCATTGCTTCGGTTTTTCTGTTTAAAAATTTGCAAAAACAAAAACAAGCCTTCGAAAATTTTCAGCCATCGTCGTCGACCTCTATAACGACATACTCCCCTATGTTTTATCACTTTCATAAGATCGGTCAAAGATCATCAAATAAAAGAAAGGAAGAAGGAGAACATGACAAATTCATAGAATGGTTGTTTTTTTATCAAATGAATTTTGATGTTGGAAAAAATGCTTATCAACCGTCAGATATTAGAAGTAGGTTTTTATGCGTCAGCACCTGCTTGAATTACGCTTCTTCACAAAAACAGTGTTTGTTGTGCAAGATCAAAAAGGAAAAATCTTTTTTTCCAACTGAGATTTAGTCAGACGGTAGAACAGAATAAAATACTTCACGGAATTGTGTAAGAGATTATGTTTCTTTTTTATATATGAGCTTGCCTACCCTGTCGTAAACAAAAAAGATCATGCTGTGACATTGTAATGTTTTGCATTTGCGCATAGTATTCTTGAGCTAAATAAGTAAGTAGAGTTTCTTCCTTTTCGCATATTACCTTATGCAAACTTGATAGAAAAATAAAATCTTGGTGTCTTTCCCAAAACGATGACAAAAGTTACATTGTTTGTGCACGTTCTTTGATTATTTTATGACAAATAATTTCAGAAGGCTTCATATATATATTTTGTCAAGGTGAACAAACTATTTCGGAAGTAAAATTAATAGCTGAGTTTACACGCATACGAGACACAAACAGACGTACATTTCCATAATTTTCGATCCTTCGCGCGAGTTCTGCAGCAGCTTCCAGAATTTATTTTTTCGAGATTTTTTTTGAATTCATCCAGATTTTTCTATTAAATCCTGCTATATATTTTATAATCCGATAGAAGGGGCTAGGCTAAGGGTGAAGGCAAGAACGACGCTCAAAGTGACATATCAGCTAAGGAATGCGCTAGTTTAATCAAATTTAATAACTTCTGGTATATTAAGGAGTCTGTGTCACAAACAGAAAATTTGCATCTGCACGAAAAATAACAGTCAAGATAAGCACTTCTGATTACCATATTATACTGCATTTTCACTATTTTAAATCTTAATTACTGAGTATCCATCGTGTGATCTACAAACCTCTCGAGCAGATACAACATATGTCAGGTAATAACAGATGATTCAAGGTTTTGGCTAAGAAATCGAAATGTGTAAAACCATTGATCGATTACATACTACTGATAATTAATCAACGTTCTTGGTCACGTCGATTTTCAGTCAAAATTTTGACCATTTATCATTACTTGATATATGTCAACGTATAGAAAATGATTATTTGAGAAAATACTTCTGGAAAGTCATTCCAACGACCCTGTAACAGTGTCCTACAAGAACGAAAACGACATAAAATATTAATGTTCCTGAAATTCTTTTATCTTGTTTATATATATATATATATATATATATATAAGATATGTTTATGTAATAGTTTTCTATTTTTAAGTAAGTGATCAACTACCTCTACCTACAAATTGAACAGAAATCAGAATTTCAAAAGTGCTGTGGGTAAAAGTCTAAGCTGCCGACACAGCCGATAGTAGAAAAGTTTTTGAAATACCTCAACTGCGGATGAGATCCATCGATTGGCTCATATCCCTACTTACGGAAACGGAAATAAATGAATGCCAGTCCTATGAGACTCTTACTCATAATTTTAGCAAGCTTCTCTTTGGCAGAATTATCTTAAACAACATGATTTTCTAAATAAATAACGAATCATCGAGCTTTCTACAAATGAATATGTAGGATTTCCGTACTGACTAAATGAGTCGATATGGATGATACAATTCTGTCTGGATTAAGCTGATGTTTCCCATAGGCTCCTTTTCATGTGCACTGAATTTGAGCTAAGAGTACTGAAGCGTTTGTTTGACTTGCATAAGTGAAACTACAGTAATCAGTCACACTGGATTAGATGAAATACATAATAGCTGATGTCGGTTTAATATAACATATATTACAAAAGACGATTTTTTAACACTAAATTTATTATTTGTTTGTCATTTCAGAAGAATGACACCATTGCAGGAAAGAGAAGACGTGATCAAAGCATGTGAAAAAATTATTGAACTCCTGGAAACTCAATTAGCTACTCAAGATGAATTGACGTCAACCGAATCGTCATCTCAAGTCGTCACTGTTGATGAGAATGATCTAAACTTCTTCGCATCTTCAACCGATGTTGAATCGTCGATGATTGATCTAACTGAGAAAATTCAATCTACTATTGTTAATATGCGTCCTCAGCTTTCGGAATTAATTTACAATTACTTACTGGATACTTTATATCCGTTTCATTTTGAAGACACTCTCTTCACCCAGCCATTAAGATTGAGTATTTTACCATCCTTCAAGCAATTGTTAGATACATTTATTGCTTCTCTCAAAGCCTATACTGCAGCAGAAGAAGGAAATGTAACTGGTGTGAGAGAATTTCTCGATACTTATCCATCGTACAAGAATAAACCACTGCTTAATGGATTCACATTGATATACATAGCTGCTGCGAACGATCATCTTTCTGTCGTCAAATGTTTGGTAGAAGAAATCAACTGCTCCGTCAATGCACAAAATCAAGTTAGTACTAGGTTAACAAATTGACAGTTTTTGGATAAAACAGATTTTTTCTTATTTAAGATAAGGTACGACCAAAAACGGCTGATCTCTCTGATGTTTAAGTGAATCCACAAGAAAGCAGCTTTTAGGAGATGTACGAATTCCAATATAGTACTCACCTATCTCGAATTTATCGGCGTGGACATATATGATATTTAAAGTTTTTCTGCTAAAAAAATTCTCACTGAGCTCGGAAATGAAAAACATATGCTCCTACTCATGTCTATTCAAGCGTTGCTTTGGTTTTCTTTTTCTCATCATTGAAACTCCAAAGTCTTCTATCGCAGTGAGTTAAACAATAGGTCATCGATAAAGGCATAGATGCATCAGAATGTTCATGTTCTAGGTTAGAATCAAAGACGCTGAATGAATCTCTATGATTGTCGTGAGGAGTGGACGGTATCCTTCGATCTTCAGAACCTTAACGTGTATTTGTTCGCCAATTCAAAGAAAGTCACTTATATTCTGTGTGCAGGGCATTAAAAAAATTAATGACCTTCCAAAACTGTTTGATATTTCTCGAAATCTTTGACCTTTCACACCTGCGATCTTTGGAAATTTGCCACAGTCCTTAGTATCTTTAGGAAAAGTGCTTTACCTATCAAATAGTCAGACGTTCATTTTCTAGCATTCAATGATTAGTATACAGGAGTACTTTGTTAGCTACATAGTATTCAAGCCATAATTTTTGCTGAAAGTTCCCCAAGAATATTGTCTTCACTAGAGTACCAGTGCATTTTATGCTCATTACGTAGTTCTCTTTTCTGATCATATGATAGTTGCATATGCTTGAATTTGCATGTTTTATGGTTATTTTCAGTATTATTTTATGAAATAGTGCCTACCATCCTTTAATATCAGTCTTCTCTGACGATGTCCAAGAAATTTGTGTTTGAAGATTTATATAAAATTTTTATGATTTACTGCGCAAGGCAAGCTAAAAGTACACTTTGAATTCTACGAAAATTAGAATGTAGACTTATACTTCTATTTCAATGAAATAAGGATTATCTATTTTGGTTGTTCTAGAGTGATAATACGTCTGAGTATCGAGCCGCGGGTTCGACAGCACTGCATAATGCATGTGCTGAAGGTCGATCAGATCTTGTAAGTTATCTATTGTCCAAAGGTGCCAACTGTTATATTGAGAACATCAAGAAAGAAAAACCTATCACATACATCAATAACAATTCAGTTCTGTTAGATATATTTCGGCAACATTTAATCATCAGTTATATCGATCCGACATCAAAAGTCTTACCCACAATCCCAATCAGCCAAGAAAAATCAATCATTAGTGATTCAAAATCAGTCTACGACTGTATTTGGGAACACAAATCATTGCAGCAGAGAAGTTGGATACGATTCTCACATGAAGAATCTGATCAATTGAGTGATTCTCTAGTTGATTCATCGAAACTGAAATTCGACATAACTTTAGATATGAGTATAGAAGGACAGATGTATAATATTTCAATGATCAAATTTCTCAAGTCTAGTAATAACAATTACATAAATGGAAATCAAGCGTGGATTAGATGTCGAGGTTCAAGCTATCTTAATTTCAATATTGTACCAATATGGCAAGTCATGCTTACAAAGCATCCATCCAAAATTGATGAAAAACATTCAATTGCAGAATTAAATATCTTAGAAGTTCCTAGCATTTTCGATGTACATAATTTCAAATATCAGCTCAATTCTTGGTATTATTGTGATGCATCATTCAGCCAATCAATTGATCAAGCAATGGATAAACATGTACGACAAGTCACACTTCGAACTGTGTTTCTTGAAGATTCTATAACGGTTAACTTTGAAACATTTTCATTTATCAATGAAACTTCGACTGTTGAGGGATTTATTCGATGGCTACCGAAATTTGTCACAGTCGATCCTAAAACAAAACGCATAACTTCCATCAATAATTTTCAAGCCATAACATTAAAAATGTATCCTGTAGTACTAACAACTAGCATTTTGAAAGAGGCATCCGATGCATATCAATCCCGACAAACTACTGTTGCTTTTGAGGATGATACACACATTGAATCAGCAGATGATCACGAGCAAGGAATACAAGCTGACTTTATTGATGATGAAAATAATGAAAATGAGAACGTCAATTCAATTTATCGACCATCATTAACAGCTGGCCAAATGAAGAAAGATGAAAAAGATGATGATGAAGAAAACGATATAAATGAGATAATGGATGATGTACGTCCAAGTACAGCTGGTACCAATCGACAATTGGCGGAAAATGAAGTTACTGACAAGCACCATGAGCTTGATGTGATGAAGGCTGAAATCAAACAACACCAAAAACAGCTTGAAGAACTACAGTCCAAACTCAATGCAAAAAAATCGCTAACAAGTAACGAAGAGAAGAACATTAATTTGATACAAACAATTTTAGGAGTTGAGGGCGAACCTTCTCAAGAACTCTTAACTAGTCGAAAGGAATGTGCCAAATTTCAAGAACAATTAGAGCTACGACAAATCGAACTTGACAATCTTCGAATGAAACAAAACAATTTTGAACAAGAATTGAAGAATGCACGGATCAAACTGAATAATATTAATCATTTGGAAAATCTTAAGAAACAAGCTCTCATTGATTTAGTCTCAATCGAATACAACTTTGTTGTAAAAGATTATACACCTATCCAACAAAAGGTCGTCTCAGATTATCTCAAATCACTTAAATATCCAGATAAAAATGAACTAAAAGATAATCTTATAACTATTGATGATCTTAGTAATCAATGTAAGGATGGTCATTATTTATGGCGTCTTAAAGCTTATCCAATGCATCACGACGAGATGGAGAATATTCAAAAACGATTAGAAAAACTAATATATACAACTCAATCGCAACAAGAGTATCACAATCGCGTTTCAAAGAGACTTGTACGAAATTTTCTCGACAAATGTATTAAACCGGTTGAGTATCATAGCGTAAGACCAATCAGTACAAGAGATAATTGGAAAATATTTTCTGATTATCTTATTAAATTAATTAATGATGAACGTGAAAAACTAAGCCAAATTTTTATTGAACGTATTCATAAAAAATGTAAATCACTGGTTGATTTATCTATAAAAAATGTCCATAACTGGCAACGACAATTATATGATGATACAAATGATTTTATTAAACAATATTCAGTACTGAACTCAATTGAGCAGATGAAGCAAAAGACCTTTCAACATTTTGTAGAAGATGCTAAGATGAAATCAAATCAGTCTGTTGGACCAGTGAAAATCGAAAGAAAATCAGTCGATGTTCGTGGTACGTGAAAATCTTTTCAGTTACTTTGTTTTTCATTTTTGTTTTTTGTATCTATAGATCGGCATTTATTGAAACTTCAACAACAGTTCGAATCACAGTCTCAATATGCAGGTCATGAATTTAAACATTTTAATTTGATTCCATCTTTACTTGAACGTGTGCATATCTATTGTCGGTGTTTTCAACTAAGTTTGCCCTTGTTTGATTCATCTTTTAATCTGCTCGATAACATTGAACGAAACACTGTTGTAGCCATATCAACTGGAACAGGTTCAGGAAAATCGACACTTATGCCTGCATTACTTGCCGCTGATAACTATGATAAGATCTTCGTAACACAACCACGTCGTTTACCTTGCAATTTACTATCGTCACGTGTCAATTCTTGCATCACATCAATCAGTGGATGGGCTGTATCAGGTTCACGATCAACTAGTGCAACTCATAGTCCTATACTCTATCTTACAGATGGATTACTCAAAGAATATCTATTATACCGAGAAAATGATATACTCCGTCAAGCTAACAGAGCCCACCGAGGGATTATATTTTTTGTAGATGAAGTGCACGAGCGTTCAATCAATATTGATCTATGTTTGGCACTTCTTGCTCGACTTCTCACTGTTCATCCAGATATACAAACAAAGGTGAAAATAATTATTTCATCGGCTACACTCGGTCCGGATGTTTCAACTTTATTTCATCGGTTTCGATTTCATCAAGAAACACTCGTCACTCGTGAACTGCATACTATTAAAATTAAAAGTTCTGATGAGAATATGTTCGATCTAATACATCGACTTACGGAAGACTGTAGTCGTAGCGATCAGATTCTATGTTTTGTTAAATCAACACTTGATGTCAATCAATCAATAAAACTTCTTAGATCTATCAAAAAGCGGAGTTCAAGTCCCTTGGTACAATCACAATCAGCTGCAGAACAAGAGCGGCTCATTCAAACTAAACAAATCTTTTTTTCGACAACCGTGGCTGAAACTTCACTTACATTTCCTAGTTTGAAGTATGTAGTTGACACTGGTGTAATCAATATGCCTGTATATGATGCCACGGAAGATTCAACTGTACTTCGTGAGATTCCAGCTGCTGAGTCAACAATAAAACAACGGCAAGGTCGTTTAGGTCGTACTCAAGGTGGTGAATATTTTTCTTTGTATAAACATGATCCAGCGGATAAGAAATATCCTACACCACAAATCTGCCAATCCGAATTAAGTAATATTGAATTTTCACTTCGACGTTCACCATTAAAGCAAGGGCTTAATTATTTGAAACAATGGCTTCCAAATCCACCTAATGATCAAGTTATAGAACTTGCTATTAAACGTCTTCAGAACCTTGATATTCTTGATAAAACTGGAATGTTCACAGCAATTGGATTGAATATGGCACAATTACCAGATTTCGGTTCTCTTGCAATATCAAAAGCGGTATTAGCTGGCTTACAAACATTTAATTGCGGACGTGATCTAATTCGACTAGCTTCTATTTTGGGTGTTCTTAACACATCATCAATTCTACAGTCTATTCCATCACAATTTAAACGAGCTGAAGGTGATTTTATGACACTACTAACCATTATGGACGCTATATTAGCTCAAAAACGAATTGTACCACCGCATATTTTCGATATCAATATTGTATGCAAAGATTTGAATCTAACTTCAATTAGTCATATTTTAAAACGGGCTCTCTTACGAAACACATCGTTTGAATCATTTTTCAATCATTCATTAGAATATCGTGTTGCATCTCAAATATCATCAAATGATTGGTGTTCTATTGCAAAATCACTTTTGGTTGGTTTCTTCGATAATGTTTATTTATCCCAAGCAGAATTACAAGGAAAGTCACATTCTTTTTATCGTTATAATATTTATCCAGTACGAAAAAATCAACAAGAGATTGCTGTAATTGATAGATCTTCAACTTTAGCTCGTTCAGTCAAATCAATTCCTGTATCATTAATACTTGTACGTGACATTCATTGTTCTACAGCTGTACGAGCCACATCTATTCTCTCATTTATTGGAGAAATCCAAGCCGAATGGATTAATAATTCACTTCAACGAGAATTTAACATAACCAGTTCCGAAAAACAAAAGTTTGAACATGAAATTAAATCGAATTCCACATTTCAATCATTATCAAAAAATATTCATATTCAATTGAATGATAAAAAAATATTACTGAGTGGTATTGCCGGCGAAGTTCTCATTACTGAACTATACATACGTAAACATTTAATATCTAAAAATAAGACATCACTGTTATTGGATAGTGAAACACGCGAAGGTCTCAAACGTAACGTTGCCAATCTCGTTAACACTTTGCATATTTTTCATCCAATGATATGGCGATGGAACGCAGAAAAACAAGTAATTATAACCTTTCGTAAAGTAGGAAATGGATGTGAAGTTATAATAGAAGCACGTGAGCAAGAATTTACAAGCGTTCGAAAAGAACTTGATTGTTTTATTGGTTGGCTGAAAGATTGTGTAGTTTTACATCTATATTCGGGAATTTCACCACGTCAACTTAAATCACGTTCACCTACGATTGAAGAACGTATTGCTCGTCTTACTGATATAAAATTAACATCTGCAGATCTATGGTCAAGTATTCGTGGACCACAAGCAACACGTGAATCACGTATGGAAGTTGTTGCATGGATAGCTATATGCAGATTTTATTGTAAACTCGAGGGTGGTTTTGTTCGTGATTGGGTTATCGATAATAAACGAGCACGACCTGCTAATACTAATCCTTCTACATGGATACACATAGGATATAATAAACTGCCATATTTAGATCCATTTGTTATACCTTCTGATCTTGATTGTCATTTACCATTAGATAGATATTTTGATATTGAACGATTTCTTGATGAAATTTATAAGTTTGAAATTGAAACGAAAGTATTTCGTCAGGATTGGCGATATGTTCTTCTTTTTGATGAACATTATCCAACGGGTCCTTTTACAATGGATCTAATTGAACCACATGTAGCACTTACACATAATCGAATTGATTTTGATGTAAATAACTTATATGTCGAACGAGATCATACTAAAGATCTTGGTCAACGTGTTGATCTACATGAACCACCCTGTTCAATTGATCTTGAACAGACTGTTGAAAATATTCAGAAAAAATATTTTCGCGTTCTTCGTGATGTTGACCAACTTATTCAAAGTCGTATTGACAAAATGATTAAACGTGGATGGACACAACATGGAGAAACATTATCATTTATTCCAGCACCATCTAAGAAGGATACATTTGTTGAAGCTGATTTACCTTCTGAAACATCACGTTATCAAAAAATTGTTGAAGACTTTAAGAACATTGTAAATGCGCGAATTATTCAGATTACACAACTGCGTAATCCTGATTTAGAAAATGCCTATGAAGCCAATAAAAGACTCATTGCTAATGAATGTCCTAGCAAAGATCCTAATGAATGCTTTTTATATCATGGCACAGGAATAGATAATGCAAAAAGTATTATGGAAAAGGGTTATGACAATAGATATTTTTCTACTTTTGGTCTTTATGGTAGTTTTATTACGATCTGCTTTACTTCTAAACTGGTTTTCTTTCCTGTTGATTTTAGGTCGCGGAGCGTATTTTGCTGATAATCCGGCTAAATCACACGATTACACAAAACTGAGTAATTACAGTGGCACATCGCGAATTATATTCTACAACAAAGTTGTTTTAGGCATTCCAGAAATATTGAATACTACCGATACTACACGAATGGCAGCAAAAGTTGATCATCATTCAGTACAAGGTACTGCTAATCCAATGACAGAATATATCGTGTATACTAATGCTCAAGCCTTACCTTTTCTTAAAATCACATATGATACCGGCTCATAATTTAAATTTTCATCTGCAGATCAAGTTATGATCTTAAACAAATTTTCAATAAACACTCTATTATAATCTAGATAATATTGATTGTCGTTTTTTTTTCTTAGTTTCTTGATAAAAAAAAGTTTGATTGAATTTGAATAAAAATTAAAATCAATGTATGACACTGAATATACACGAATAACATTATGAGAATATCAGTGTGGCTAACGGTATGAGGAAAAAGAAAGTTAATCCTATTGAGAATAGATTTTGAAAAATGTGTCTTTTGAGAAAATATCTTTAATAATTTAATCAAAAAAGAAATTACAGTAAATTAAACAAATCCATTCAAACAAAAAAAAAATAATGAAAGATAGTTGGTATAAAATGAGAACCAATCATTTTTTTTGTCTCTTTTCAAAATTTTTTCATGTCGAAAGCATGAAAATAATTTTTTAAAAGAATCAAAACTTTTCGCTATTGAACTGGCGAGTATGACAGAAAGAGCTGTTTATAATGGTATCATTTTTCTTGATGATGAATTATATGTACGTGAACCACGCATATAAAATACTTTTTGTAACTCAATCGATTAATCTTAAATGTGTATTAGGTTGTGGGTGTGGGTGTGGGCGTGGGTGTGGGTGTGGGTGGGTGTGGTGTGTGGGTGTAGCGGTATTGACTTTGCTAATGTGAACATCAGTAAAAGGCGGTACTTGAATAAATTACATAATTGGAATTGTGGAGATGATTATCAAGAAATAAATTGGCTCTATGATTTAATTCAATCCAAGTGGAAAAAGACAAACAGATATCGTTAGCCTTTTGAACAGCTTCTTAATCGTTACCTATCAGATATGGTATCTCGAGATGCTCTTGATTTACAACAAAAAAATGATTTTAATCAAAAATTAAAAAAACTCGGTTTATTTCGTTGTGAATTAAAAGATAAATTGTAAGTGTCCATGAGTGCTCTACCAAATATTCTTAAAAGAAAAAAAAAAGAATATATTACTGATTATGAAACTAATCTAAACAAAAAGATGAATCATGATTTCTGTTAAACTATCAACGATAGTGTTTAAACCTGATTAGGCAGGACATGAACGTGATGTTTGAATTTCATCTAGTTAAAAAAATTTAAAATACTAAAAGTGAAAAAACTATTTAATAAAACAATAAAAAACACTTAAAAGGATGCAGACAATGATAAAACTGATATTTTAATTTATATTTGCTTGACCTTCTCATTTTTGTGAACACCTTGCTGTACTGAACGATATTCGTCAGTTCCGATGGTGTTCACAATGTAGAAGTTTTGCTGTAAATCTATGTGTCTTGTTAAAGAAGATGTCGTTTAAATAAAAACAATAGAGACTAGAAAATCTTGAAGAATTAAAAATGAAATGATTAGTGATTAAATGAATCTCACTATTTCTTTTATTATTATATGTATGAAAAAAAAAGAACCATTATTTTATGTTTAAGCTATAACAACACGTTGTGCAATACCAACAGAATTCGGTGATGGTGCACCTAAATCATCAAATATTGTAAGTAAATTATTTTCCGACATAAGTCAATTCGATGGAATATGATAATAACGTTGAGTTGGTTGTAAACAATTAATTTGTGCTTGTGGACAACAACATGGTGTTGAATCATGACACACACCTTGTAATAACCAATAAAGACCAAGATCATTTCCACTAATAAATGCATGACCACGATTAAGACGTTGAGCATCAAGTAAAATAGGATTAGTATTTAGATCTTCTCGTATAATATGATCGAGATTAAATCTTGCTTGAAACCATGTTATTGGTTTATTAATACCCTTTGTCCATTGTGTATTCCATTCAACTTTCGATGAGCCTTGTTCTGTATAAATTTGAAAATATTCTCCAACTAAACCTTTTTGATGTTCCCAAAGATTTGTTTGATCATTTATTAATAATTGATCATTAAGCCATATATTTCCCACAATACCTTTATAATCAAAATTATTTTCCCATATATCATTATTAATACCAAGTGAAATAGAGAGAATTTCAAATAAATATTGTTGATTTGATTTAAATGTTGAAAGATCCAATGATATTGTTGCTGTTAATGAACCTTGACTATGATCATGATTATCAAATTCACCTAAATATTTTCCATTTAAAAAGAATAATAATGCATTTGCTTTACGTGTTTCAACACGAACTAACGTATGTGATTGTGTTTGTGTTAATGTTACATTACGACGATACCATAAATAAATTGTTTCATCATTTGTTATTTTAAGTTGTTCTATTGGATTTAGTGAAGTAAGAATAGGTAAATTTGATGTAACTGCTTCTCACCATGTTCGCCATTCAAGTGGACCAATAATAATAGGAAAAATTTCAGTATTATCACTTCGAATATCACTTACATTAGTACTATCCAATAATAAATTTAAATTATTGTCAAATATACGTACAGAATGACCAGTTATAGAAATATTTTTATTACGAAAAAGTACACCGAATGTATTATTATTTTGATTACAAATAAAATGAAGTGATGGTGGATAAGAATAAACAAATTGTTCAGTACCTATTGACCATTTTTGTCCATCCTAATATGGTAATGATGTACGAGTAGAATCTTGACTTAATAAAACTTGAGCATAATTAGTAATTAAATGTTGAAGACGACTTAATTGAGTATATTTTGGTTCATTTGGTATACCATCAGCATGAAGAAGTGCATCATCAGAATACATTGTTGTTATACCTGATGCAGCTGTACGTCCATAATTATTTCCTCCATGCCACATATAAGATGAATGATAAGAACCATCACCAGCAAACCATTCAGCAACAGAATAAGCAAAATCAGTTGTTGTACGAATAGCAACAGCTTGACCTCATGATTGAAACCAGCTTTCATTTTCAGTAAATAACATTGGTTTATTTGAATAATCATGTAGATGACGATCAATCCAACCATCATCTAAACAATTACATGAATTACATGTTTCAATTGTTGAATTAGCTGCATGACCATTACACAGAATCCATGGAATTTCTGTTGATGAAAATTCATTTTCAATTTGAGCAAGAATAATAGGACCGCCATTTTTAGCAAGATATGGATTAATATATTCAATAATCTTCATTAAAAATTTACGCATTACACTTTTCTATGCATCATTATTTGAACGAAATGATATATTAGATATTTGATTAAGTCAAACAGGTAATCCACCATAATTCCATTCACCACATATATATGGACCCATACGTAAGTAAATTAACAAATAAACCAGCATCATCAGCATCTTGAAGAAATTGACTTAAATTAGCACGACCACTAAAATTAAATACATTTGCTTTTTGTTCATGTAGATTCCAAAATATTAATGTTTGAATGGTATTAAGACAATGTATAGCACCAGATATAAGCATTGTTCGAACACCATTAATTTTAACAGCTCGATGATCATATGAAACATTGTAAGGTGTATCTCGAACATTTTCGTAAGTAATTGGACTTGTAACTATATAAGTCAAGAAACTAAGACACACGTATATTAATAGTAACCAATGCATCTTTGTATTTGAAGGTTTGGTTGAAAATACTATGCAATATAAATAGATGATAATTTCTTGTTTACCTTCTTCCTTACCTAGTATTCTTGTTTGAAGTGAGAAAGAAAAAAACGTGCACATGATAAACATGTCACTAAGAATAAATCGAGACTTGAAGAGAAGGAGAAAAAACAATAGATAGACAAGTGGTTTGTCGCCAAAGGATGCGTGCACAAAGCGTTTAGTTAGATGGGTGTGGGTGTGTGGGTTTAGATGTGTCTTTTCTCCATCCACACCCACACCCATACCCTCAAGTTATGTTTACCTTTTCATCGATGAAATGTGGACGAAATTTCGTAGTGACGACGACGATATCAATGCACCAATCTTGTAGTCAATTTTTTTCGCTTTTTCTAAGTGTGATAGAATAAAAAAAACATTTTGTCATGAAATTCACAAATTGATCTTTCCTTTCATATTCTTATATATACATAGACATGCGTTGCACTTGTGTATTTGATACAATCATTCGTATTTTTTTTTTCATTAATCATAATGCAACCGTTGATATACTCATTAGTTTTCGTATCCGTTTTTCTTTTATGTGGTAAGATAAAGAAATTTATATATGATATTTTTTTTTTAATTAGATTCTTTTACTTTGTTTAGTACCAGCAATATCAATAGAAGATGTTAAACCTGTTTCAAAATTTTCAAGACAAAATTTTGTTGCATCACCGAGTTATTCAAAATTATTAACACTTTTGAAAAATCGAGAAACAAAATTTTATGAAAATGATGATGACGACAACAGTAGCGATCAGAATGATGATGGCATCTCACGTGAAACAAAACAATTAACATCAGTAAATCGACGATTTTTTCTTTTTTCTGTTCAACCTACTACTCGTCGAAATCGACCATATTATATCTATGGACGAAAATCTCATTGGGATACATTTTTTGGATAAAAATAAATAATTCTATTATATAATATATTTAATATTCTAGTTCGCATCTATTCATGCAAACAATATATTGGACATGAACTAGTTTTATTCAAATCTATCATTTCAAAAGTAATTCATTGTTTTTATTCGTTTTAATTTTTGATTTTTTCCTTTCTTGCTTTTTAAATATTTGCATTTGAAAAGAAAAGTGAAAACTTCAAGAAGGTTTTGAATAACAATGATCAACAATTGTAATGATTGCATACGACGAAGTATGCTATCTTATTTACTTATGCTATTTCTCATTCAACACAAAAGGACTTCTCTCCACACAATAAACATGAAATCTGTGTTCTCTTGAAAAAAAAATCCTTCGCGTTTAATGTCGTATTTGAATTAGTCTAGAAAACAAAATAAGAATTATTCATTATAGAATAAATAATTTTAACATACTGCTCGATTTAATCTAAAAGAAATGACAACATTTATTTTTAAAATAAATACTTACTGTATAATTTGTTATTTCATTTAATCTAAATCAGAAAAATCATGTTATTTTTTATATTCATATGGAATCGAATAACATATTGAATTGTAAGTAATTATTTATTTAAAAATAAATACTTGGTATTTAATCTGTTATTCTATTCAATCTAAATAAGAAAAA
>CAJNOL010001042.1:73053-84073 GCA_905250125.1 Rotaria sordida | reverse complement strand
ATTGAACTTTACTATAGGTTATCCATGGCCCGGAATCCGAATCCGAAATCCTTTTTGTTGGCGGAGCTTTCATTGGTCAGGAACCGGCCAATCAGAAACGAGATTTTTTATTTTAAGACTTTTCGCCGTTTTGACGGAACTTTGCTGTAAGTTACCGAGGGCCCGGAATCCGAATCCGAAATCCTTTTTTTTGGCCGAGCTTTCATTGGTCAGCAACCGGCCAATCAGAAGCGACCTTTTTTATTCTAAGACTTTTCGCAGTTTTGATTGAACTTTGCTATAGGTTATCGATGGCCCGGAATCCGAATCCGAAATCCTTTTTGTTGGCCAAGCTTTCATTCGCCAGGAACCGGCCAATCAGAAAAGAGCTTTTTATTTTAAGACTTTTCGCCGTTTTGACGCAACTTTGCTATAGGTTATCGAGAGCCCGGAATCCGAATTCGAAATTCTTTTTGTTGGTCGAGCTTTCATTGGTCAGCAACCGGCCAATCAGAAACGGGCTTTTTTTGATTTTAAGGCTTTCGACGTTTTGATTGAACTTTACTATAGGTTATCCATGGCCCGGAATCCGAATCCGAAGTCGTGTTCTTTGACCGAGCTTCCATTGGTTCGAAACTGAGCCAATGAAAAGCTAGCTTTTTTATTGTAGGACTTTTTGCGCGTTTTAGTGGAGCTTTGACAGAGGTTATCAGGGGCCAGGAATGCAAATTCGTTATCGGTTTTGAAAATCCCAAACTTTTAGTTAAGACAGTTAATGCTAGTTAAGCTTGGCTTGGATTAGTTAAGGGTAGTTAAGGATAGTTAAGAGCAGTTAAGTGTAATTGAAACCAATTATAAATTCAGTTTAGTGAAGTTAGTGGCATATGGAAATAGTTAAATAAGTGTGTCTGCGTTTGCATGCTATCAGATGCTCCGATATATTCCTGGAACGCCGGGTAAACTATGGATAAAGCCTATGATGTCAACGCTATTGTGAGCTAAGTACACTTTTTCTTAGTTATTTCTTATTCAATGACGTTTCTCGATGCTGGGATTTCAGCTAAGCAAATATTCCTCTAAGTTTGTTCCGTTCAATAAAGTTTCTCTTGCTTCGAGTTTAACAAAACAGATATTTTGGTTATGAGAGTGTCGTTCCGGTGATATTTTCTTCTTTGGCTCTTCAGTATTCAGGTGTTTAGCGTATCATGGTGTCGCCCAATCCTTTTTTCTGTGGTTGAAATATCAGCTTATAAGCGTTTTTTGGTGTTTGTGTTTCGTCTTAGCAGTTTTCGATACCGAATTTATAGGCAACAATGGATTTTTTTCAAAAATAACTTTGATTCAATCGAAGGTTTCATGCCTAGAAGTGAGCTAGGTATATGAAGTCACTTGTCATGTTTCTTCTGTGTTGAGTTTTGCTTCGTTAAGGATGAGCAATCAATCCCATGTCCGCGCTGATATGTCAGAAGCGTTCATATAGCGTATTTTATTCGTGCACAGCTTCATGTTAGCTTTAGTTTTTTCAATTTCCAAGCAAGAGTCCTGTCATTAATAATCCAATATTTTCTGTGAAAGGAGGGAAAGAACTATTTGGACCGATTGTAGATAAAAGGGGATAATGTGTATAGGAGTAGGTTTAGCATGGGAGCGGCTAGCCGTGAGTGGCGTCCCGAAGGGGCGCCGACGAACGTGTAGCTGTTGATATCCACGTGTCACTGCAAATGTGTGGCAGGAAAGATGTGTACAGAATATAGTATATGTTTTGAGAATATCTCACTAAGATTCCGTCGAATAAGAATGGCAATATAACGGTGATTGTGGCGAGAGAGCTCGAATTCTGCAAATAAGGAATACTTCACGATAAAATCTTCTCATATAAATCCAACAATGTATCGAAATAAGCCGAATCTGAATCGGCTAGATTGTAGAAAAAGCGGGTGATCATTGGTGAAATAGACTTAAGCACGTAACCGGTTAGTCGTGAGTGGTGCTGACGAACGACTAGCCATTCACGTGAAGAGTTGAACGATTGAACGCTTAAGACGATTGTGATTCATAAAAAAATCCTCTACTGAATGGATTCGATCGATTAAAACAATGTCCGAGTGGCGCAAACTGGAAAAAGTTGTGTTCCAATTGAAGTCTACGAAGCAGTTGTGCTAAGAAAGGAAATCATCTGACATTTTTTTTTGCGAAAAATATCGTTTAATTTATTTCTACGTATTAAAGTAGTTTTCTTGTTCTCTGTACTGAAGGAAGGATGACATAGAAAAATGAGTTAGCTTCCTTGTTCTAAGCAATCAGTTGCGTCTCCACGATCATATTTCATGGGCGTCGCTGCAGGACACTCTTTCCCTAGATAGTTGAACAGCTACCCTAGTGTATTAAATTTTCCTTTGAGAAGTCTGGCGCTATTTGTCGAAGAATTTTTAGCAGCAAGACAAAAATGTATCGGTTGGATTGTAAATGAAAGTATGCGATCCATTGGAGAAGAAGAATTAAACAACTGAGCGGCTAACTGTGAGTGATGCCCCGGAGGAGCGGCGACAAACGACTAGCCGCTCGTCGAAAAGGTTACTTGCAGATATGTTTTGAAAAACAGCCGTATAAGATCTAGCAAGCTTCTTGAGTAGATCCCAATTAGATTTCGTTCATGAAGAATTATAGAATAACGCTGATGTTCGAGTAAGGCCCTAAAACTCAAGACATAATACTTCACAGCAAAATGTTGTGTTTGAAATTTCCTCTCGAGAAGTCGTCTATGTATAAATACAAAAATAGTAGGTACTGAATTGTCTGTATTGTTGAAAAAGGTAGATGAATTTTTAGGAGGGAGATTTAAGCCTGTGAGCGGCTAGTCGTGAGTGGCACCCCGATGGCGAGCCGACAAACGACTGGTCGCTTGTTTCAAAAGTTGCTGGAAAGAAGGTTTCAAGCTACTAGAATAAATAGAAAAATTTTCTATCGAATCAGTCTGCTCGGATGGATTAGGGTCCGAGAACGACAGAAAACTGAATTCTTTTTTTTTCAAAAATAAGTCTCGGAAATAATTTTTGTCTAGACGCACAGTATCTCATAAGCGCATCTCGTAGAAAAAGAATCTGAGTATTTTTATTAATGCTGTGCTCGTGCGCGTGAAAGAACAAATTTTTGAGTGGTTTAACGCAAAGAGTGATCATTGTGAAAATCGAATTTAGGATAACTGAAATACACAGACAATATCAACTTTCTTCTACGTTCATTTTCAATACGAAATCTATACAAAATAACAGTTAATAACCGCTTCCAGGTCATTTTCTATCTTAAATTAGAAATACTGAGTATTTTTCTGTATGGTTAGAGTCTGTGTCAGATCTACAATAGTATAAGAAACAAACTGTCTACTTGAAATGAAAATCGCAAGATATACAATGGTACAGCAATGGTACGAACTATGTAAACACTGATCTTTTATGAAGAAAACCAAAGCTTCTGTAGCGGTCTTTTGCTAGTGAGATGTGTTTTGACGCTACAATGAAACGACACGCCTGAGTCACTGGCTTACAATCTCTTACTTAGTCGTGTGGATTATTATAATGTCTGATTAATGTTTAACACCATCAGAATTCTTTTTAATCATGACTAAAGACTTATGGATTGAGTTTGATATATCCTATACAGTTCGAAAAATAGGTAGAATCTTCATTTTTTTTTGAACAAAAATGAACAAAAGGAAACGTTTACAACGTTGTAAATTGGTGAAAAACCGGTCTCTACAGACCGGCAGATTTTCTCGGATGGTTTTCTTTTAATGCTGTGTTAAGAGATGGTCAGTAGAAGATGTAGGATACTTTGCAACCGTTTATGGCGTTTCAGTGACGAAGCGGTTCCAACTGAATACAGATTTTACAGTATATTCAGTTGAATTCTCCTTCGAGCGATGAATACATACTCAAGACAGAAATATAAATAGGATCCGGAAATAGAAATGGTTCTAGACAAAATTGAAAATTTCAGAGGGAGAAAAACATCGTCGGACTACGGTCTGAGAGGATTGGGGCATGGATTTAATTCAATCGTGAGAATCGACTGCGAGCTGTTCGCTTAAGTAAATCTTAGAACGTCAGAATAGAAAATAGAAAGGTCCGATCCTTTCACAAAATGGCTATCACAAACAATACTATAGACAGATTTTCGTCTGAGCATGTGTTAAACAAAAATTCTCAAAGCAGAACTCTGAAAACGATAATAGATGATTACAAGATTGAATTCAGTCGAGGGTTGAGCGAGTCCTGCCGACGAGCGTTACTTGTTCATAAACAAGAGAAAATAATTTATTATTAGTTAATTGATAAATATGCAAGGTTTGCATAATAATGAAACTATTCCTTTTTTCTTTCCTCTGCTCGTATGCATTCAACAGCGAGTTCTCTTTATCATGCACCAAGCAATTTTAAGTCAACTGGTGGAATGAAAATAAAAAAAGAATTTCATTAATTGCAGATATGATAAATACTAGGGATAAATGAAATAATTTCTATGAAGATTTGTTTCTATATCCTAAGTAAATATCAAGTCTTTTAATTATTATTCTCCGTAGCATATTTCTGTGTCCATTCTTTCGCTGTGTCGTTGTATCTTTTCTGATCCGTTCGATAGAATTTCAGTGCATCTTTATTAAGTCCATGTTCTGGATTTGGATCTGTCAATAGCGAACACAATGATATTAAAAGACCACGTATAGTTAACGCTGGAGACCATTGTGAATGAAGTATATCCAAACAGATTTCACCGTTTATACTGATATTTGGATGAAAAACTGGTGTGATAAAATGTATCTTAGGTGGTTTGAATGGAAAGTCTACAGGAAAATCGATAATCAAACGAAATTTGCCACCAGCATATGGTGTATCTTGTGGCCCTTCGATCCAACCAATCCAATGAATCATGCTTTTATCAGGATCTTCAGGTTCTGCATAACATAATGGAGGCGGATTCTTCTGTATTTCACGATAATGAATCGTAAGACGTTGAGTAAATGCCATAACGATTATTAGATAATGATCTGAAGCAAAAAGACGAAGTTAACTGTTCTCTTCAGCATAGGATAGAGGAAGTGAGACGGTAATAGCCTTATCTTCGCTCATACACTGATAAATCAGCCCATTCACATCTGCCACTTCTATTGGCCTATAACACTAGGTAATGTAGTTTCAATAGCTCTTCGATTTTCTTTCCGATATCGAATGTGAGTGGACGCTTGAATATAAGACCCTTATTATCATTTGGCATTTGTTTTTCTATTTGTTTGTTTTTTAAATTGACGAAAAGCCATCCACAGAACATTGTGATGACATCAATAGTCGAAATTTGCCAAACTGAAAATCAGAATTGCTATTATGACCTTTTCCACTATGGTTGAAAACAAAGCGTTTTTTTTTCAGCAACGATCGAAAACATCAGTAGCGTCTTTGACATGCAATTTACCAAATCCAATAGGTTGCTCTACTATTAACTTTAATAATAATTCCTAAATCAAATTTCATTTTAAGAAACTTCTTACACTCTAGATGACGACGATTCGTCTTTTAAATATCGATAATAAGAGCTGCTGAATAATATTTTGTGTACATTATGGCAGCGAATCTCACTACATAGTTTTCTGAGAACAATGAAGTTTCGTTGAAAAAATTTATCTTCGTTGGAAAAATCCAAAGTGTCATTGTTGTATTGACGACAATAAATATCCTTACCTTCAATTTGCTGATAGAAACGCAAATGTTTAAATGTATTTGCTGAGTGATTCAATGCATTGGCAATTATATGAGTGGAAAAAAAATGACGCTCTACATTCTCTTACCAATATGACTCATTATTATGTTGCTCAAGAGCGAAGAGAAAAAGGAAGAGAACCGTATTCTTATCGAAAATATCACCTTCTCCTTTCCTTTCTACGAGTACTGATAAAAAACATTGAATGACGTATATGAATTACAAAATGATTGCGAAAACATGAGGGTGTGGGGGAGGAGTGATATGAATGTGGATGTCGGTGTGGGTACACTATTATTTTTGTTAACAGTGATAGATAGTAAGCTGTATCGTGATTTATCATGACTGACTATTTCTGAGTTTTAAGTATGTAGAATAAATTCTCATCTTTTCAAAATATATGGATTTTGTTCAGTTTTCTTGCTGCTATAAAACGAGTTATCAAACTTGGGATTGCCATGCTGCATAAATGAAAAAAAATCACTTAATGATCCTCATGATCAGCAGTTATCGTGACTTAGTGATCACGAAGAAATTTTCTGTGTCACGCTGCATAATAACATTGCTTCTGACGAATCATTTTGTAGTGGTAGGGCACAATTCAACGAAATCCATATGGTTTGAAAAAACCATGAAATTATGATACACACTTAATATTCAACAATGATCAGTCACAATAAATCATGGGCAGTACACTAGTGGTAGACCTTGGTACACTCTTATAATGTCTAGTAATCGCTGGTCGTCCCTTGTTATCCTTGGTAATCCCCGCTAATCCCTCGTACTCCTTTGTTCCTTGTAGTCCTTTATCTCCGGTAGTTTCTTCTAGGCCTTGATGGATCCTGGCAAATTCTTTAAATAATACTCTTCTATAACACATAGAAATTTTGAATTATTTTGTAATTAATTTCTGTGATGAACTCAACACAAACATGTCAAACCTGATCATCGATACATGTCAAGAGGGCTACACTAGAAGACGAAACAGAAAGCTATATTTTATTCCTCGCATCATCCCTATCTTAATTTTTTCCCTTCCCATCTTGCTCCATTTCATAAAGTATTTTCTTAACCTTCAACAAATGAGGTTCATGAAAGTATTTATTACCAAAACGTTCAATTATAAATAAATAAACAGTTATTTATTTTGTTTTCTATTCTATTTTTAATAGCAATAAGCATTCGTACCTACTGATTATTAATTCAATCGACTTAGGATTATTCAGCAGATACTTAGAGAAACCAAACGGATCTTGCAACTTGAAAAATCTATTCATGAAAAAGACACTCCGTTGGTTCTGTCTAGAGCAAACATTCGAGATAGTTGCCACAATATTTGATACAAAGTTTCGTCTTTCAATCAAGTCTCAAGATATCTTCTCATATCCAACAAAAGGTATGAAGTACATATTTCTAGTGTTCACTATGATTGTACTCGTTCATAATGCTCTGAAAAAATTTGTAGATGTTAGGCAGTTGTGTACATCTTAATTTTGATATTATTACTGGCTATGAAGAGCGAATCTCTCCTCTTCATATTAAATAAAAACTGTAGAAAAAATCATCAAAATCAGAAGAAAAAACCTATTCAAATGTTTTTACCAAACATCAACTCAAAAATTAACAATGTTTGCCGTCTTTTCTGTCAGAGCTAAATCACTGTTCACCATATAGCGCCTTTTGAAGCGTCTATCTTTGTTACTTATACTTCTACTGAATGCTTTAAATCATAAATGAATCAAACGAATCAAACGAAGGAGTATCGTTGTCAGCAGGTTGTATGACATTTCACAAGGAAAGCGTGAACGAAGCTCAAAAGATATTGTTGCCAGATATCTGAAATTAGAAATATTTATATTTCCAGTTAATCTATCGTACTTATCCTGTGACAACTCTGTCTGGATATAGATGTATATGAAGATAAAGATCTTCTCTTCCCTCGCTCTGCTCACACTCATATCTACGTTTACATTCACACTCAAATCAATACAAACCAAATTGAACATCAGACACGCGTTCACACCCAAACTGATATCACTCAGATCCACACCCATACTTTCTACGACAGATGGTGAATTTTTTAAAGTATCAAACGTTTTTCAGGTGATAGAGCTCGGAATTATTCAGTCTAACTTCTCAAGTGATCGCGCTAGTTTTTTTACCCTTATTGACAATAAGTAAAATTGAAAAGGTTTTGAAAATGCTGTGGCAAAAGCAGAAGTGACCGAATGACTTATTCGATGCCTAAAACTTTCAGCTGCAAAAAAATCTCTGCCGTCTTCAACAGCAAAATAGGTTTATCAGTTTTTTTGAAAAATCAGTGTGAGCTTGAGTTTGCAATGAAACTGGGTAGCAATTGCCTTTGTAGACAGTTGTCAGAAGCACGGACGCCTTCGACGGCGAAAAAGATTGAGAAACTTTCTATCGTGAATGAGAAAGTATTTCTATCAGAAAAATCTGCAAGAGACGACAGACTTTTTAGAAGCCTACGCAAATGTTTGACATGCAGGAAATGTTTTTTTGAGTTCTGTATGAATTTATGAACTTGTCTCGAAGTTTGATTTTTAACTAAAAGTCGGTCGAAAGTGATAAACTTTTTTCACATTTTACACTGCAGAAAGATTGTCATCGTGTCTACCTTGTATCGGCTGCTGTTGAACGCTAATGTGTTGGACCACACTTTTCCACGATTTTGAAAAATACTCTCTCTTCTCCTCTTACATTTTCTCTCGCCGCTGACCATATTCATTATCTCTCGAAAATTAATCATATAAAAACAATTGAATTTCTATATTTCATATAAGTAAAAAATGATCAATATTCATTGAACATTTGAAAAAGTTTATTTTTTAACTCGATTTATAGACTAAAATATCTGCTTCCACTTTAAAGTTTCTACAATAAAATATTATACATAAATTATTATTATTGTTGTTTTTCGCTATGTCATACTCGAAAACTGAATGAAGCGTTATTGCGATCTGTGAGTTGTATTTCAAGAATTTTTCATGAGAATAAAACTCTGTTGAATATCGTATTAATAAAATAAATGTATCCTCGCTATTAGCAAAGAATTTTATTTGGCGAAGATAATAAGCATGTCAAATATAAAAATATGGACAATAATTTAAAACATATATCAAAATGTCTATCTAGTATAACTTTAATCATATAAAATATCTGGAAATCTTCAATATCGGTTCTCTATTGCTAATAATAATTGTCTGTCTTTTCTTTTTATCTAATAAACAATGGAACTATATGAGAAATTCAAGATAAAAAAGAATGTAGATTCATCTTTTAAGATGACAATGATTTCTTTGTGTATAAGTAGAAAACATTTCTTTTTTTTATTGCTCGATATGACCTTGATACTAATCAATATACTACAAAAGCAAATAGAACATATCTATAATTATGATTATTTCATTTTCTGACTTTCATGAAACTTTGTATAAAATTTTACCATTAACATTTTTCTAATTTAATCCAAGTGTCAGACTTTAACTAGAAAAATTCAATCTTGCAAAAACTTAGATTTGTCATATAAAAATAATCTGTCATCATTAGTTTTTAGTCAAATATATGTTTTAGATAAAATGACAATATTTTTCTAGTTTCATCAATAAGGATGGCGTATAATTTATTGTCCAGAATAAAATAGGAAAATGTTTTTTCTATAAAAATAGATTCATCATTACATAGATTGTAACCGATCCTATGTGTAAAAAGATGACTTTTATAAACACTTGAAAAGTCACGAAACTAAAGGCAAAGTCATAAAATTGTTTTAAATTATCAAAGAGATTACAAAATCATTTCATTAAGAAATTTAAATGAGAACAAGCCATAAAATGTATATTATTGAGAGTATTTGACAAAAAAATGTGAGAATCCGAAATTGTTTTATTTGACAACAACAAGTCAGTAGTTTGTGGTAAAAAGAGCCATTATTTATTTTTATTTTTATGATTTAAAGACTTTTTAAACTATAATATGTTTTTATCAAATATATGTGAACTATTCTATTATGTGCAATCCACAAATAGACACGAACAACAGAAGAATATAAATTATTACATTTTCATATTAAAATCTTATTCATTTCTATCTTATTCTTAACCATCATGGGTATGCTTTTCATTATGTTTTCTTCTTCATAGAAACTCATTTAGGACTGAAGTAGAAAAAAAAAAAGAGATGTATCGATTTCTAAATCTTTTACATCTCTTCTTTTATTAGTTCAACTACCCATCGAATATAAATATTGACAGAATATCATAATGAATTCCTTATGAAATTTTATTTTGTCTGCGAGTTTAGATAGATTTCGAGGAGCGCTACTGCCGCTTGTCTTTTCCTATTTGAAATTTCCATTATATTTTCTCTATCTTATGCATGGGAAAATTTCCAAATGGCTTTAGTAACTTAAAGATAAAAATGAATGAATATAAGAAAGTAGAATAGATTTTTCATTAGACATGAGACTTGCTCACAATATTGAACTTTTAAAAATATTGTACTTTATTTTTTAAAAGTTTTGGCTAGTTAGATATTTTTTTTTACAAAAATTTAAGAAGCCTCTAAATTTAATATGATTGAACGGAGTATGAATTATTCCTTCGAACTATATTTAGTTTTCATATTTTTTATTTTATATCTTGAATAAAATTTTCATAAATTTTGACAAATATTTAAAAGAAAAGATTTTTAATTAAAGCAGAATTGGACATTTCTCCGGTGACTACTGAGCAATGAAACTTCTTTTTTGCTTTTATATAGATATCTATAACTTTCATTATTGATCAAACCACAGAATGGTTCAAAAGTCATTTTATCGGAGAGAAAAGTTTTAAGTATTTTGACTATACTTTCACGAAATAAACTGATTGTTTTTGCTACCAATAAAGGAGTACCTGTAATTGTTGCTGATCACCAGAAAATTCTGCCTTAAAGCATGATGTTGATGCGCATATATGAACACAGTATTGCTCAAAAATATAAGAACAGACAACTTTTCAGCGTTTTCATTTTATACATCTTTACTTTTTTCCTATTGATTATAGTTTATGTATATACCCATATGCATTCAGTTGCGCTCCATCCGAAACTGAACTAAGATTTCCTCATTTCATAGGTCAGACATGAGAAAAGACATTTTTATAAAAATATTCATATTTTTTTGGGTACGACTGACAAATGCTAGTGTGGCTCAGATTTTTGGCTATTAAAACTAAAAATAGAGGTGTAACTACTTTTTCCACAGTTTCACACGATAGAAGGCACTTTT
>CAJNOL010001042.1:55752-72953 GCA_905250125.1 Rotaria sordida | reverse complement strand
TACTTTCGTCATAAAAGATGTGTGAAGACACTTAAAACGGACAACTTTTGCATCTGAAAAGCGTGTAAAAATTTTTCTGCAATATTTTGACGTGTGTTGCATATACACATGATTTTTTTTATGTGTGATATATGTCAAAAATATTGAGAAAAAACTTTTCGAACGTTTTCAAGATGGAAAAATTGGTTTTTTTAAAGCATCTTCATGTACCTTTCATGAAGAAAGTAACTGATTTCGATGTTTCCTGATTGCACGTGAAAATGCTCAAATGAGAACTGTGTTTAAGACGTATAAATGCGTTTTCAGAAACTCTTGTCTGCTTGAGTAGTAGGGGTGACCCTTTATCTTTATTTTCCTTTATAATAAAGGATAAAGATAAATGAATCCTTTACTCTTAAAAAATAAAGATAAATGGATCCTTTATTTTTAGAAAATAAAGATAAATGATCATTTATTTTTAAAAAATAAAGTTAAATAAATAAAGGAATACTTTATTTTTAAAAAATAAATGTAAATGAATCATTTATTTTTAAAAAATAAAAGAAAAATAAAGGAATAAAAGATACTTTTTACGACGACAGATAATGTAATTGGAAGAGCACTAGAATCATGAAATAAATCTGTAGAGAGATTATTACGATTTAAAAATGTAAATTCGATTTAAAATACGTTTCCGAAGATGAAATTCAAAAATAACAGAAATGAAAGCTTTATTTCTGATCTTTTAGGGGTACTAAGAAAGAGGAAAAGCTTCTTGGAACATTCTAATGTGATCTAAAGCTTTCTATGTATTCAGGCATCTTTGTCAAGCTTTAGTTCAGAATCAAAGAATGTCTCCATCGGATCGATTATCACTAAATCTTCATATTTCTAAATAGAATTTCTTCATAATTTTGAATCTCACTTCTAATTATCCACAACGTTACCAAATATACTCTATATGCCCTTAACCTCAGAAAGAATTATAAGTAATAGCATAAGTTTTGTATATTTCGTGGCATGTCTGCTTGCTTGTGTGAACTGGCAAGTACGTATACATTTGTGAGATTTCCAAGAAGCTATTTAAATTAAGCCCTCTCTATCCCGGAAATTTAGTCAGTCACATATTTTCACCATCTAATTCTTGTCGCATTTAGTTGATCGAGAATAAGAATCTAATTTTTTGAACTCGGGAGTTGGGATTCACTGTAAATATTGGCGTTATTAACGTGAAAAGGGTGCATAGTGTCATGACTCTTTCTATGTGTTTGGAAAGGAGTGTAAGTATGTAGCTGATGGAGGGAAACGGGATCATGCACGTGAAGATATTCACTGGAAGAAACACATACGAACCAGTTTTTAACAATCATTCACACACTCATCATAAACTTCAATTGCAGTGCTTCTGTTTCAAAGAAAAAATTTGATGTTGCACTTGCAGTAACAGTACAAAACGCAAGTCAGATCGTTAAGGTGATATGAATCAAAGAGCAGAAGTAACTTAGCCAAAGCGACACTATTTCGATAGTGCTTTTCATGAAATGAAGCATCTTTCGAATAAAAAACGTACAGATGAATATGAGAAAATAAAACTAGTGCTTTGCAAATCAGTAATGTTCATTAATTTTGATAAGAACATGTGAACTTTAGAGATCTTTTATAATAGAAAAATGGTCTATGCTCACAATTGTTGTCACGCTAGTAGAAAACGATCTATTTAACCATCTCAACAGATCCTCACAAATGACAACTTCAATATGAGCAAGAAACTATTCAAATAGATTATTAATATCTTTTTCCTTGACTTTTGCCCTCTGGTCTCTCGTACAAAGTGTGATCATCTGTTATTTTTTCGAAATCATCTACTCGATAACTTCATTAGAATAAATTTGAAGTGCTTGATGCAGTATTTGCTAAAAACAACTATACGTGACTATCGTGAAATCTGTGTGAAAATCCAAATTTTATCTGTATTTTTTTTCATTTTAAATGTAAAATTAAGTGTCATTATAACAAAAGTAAAACCGAGACTCACTCATAATCATTAATCAATGTTGCAAAAAAAGTATATGATTTCTTATTTTAACAGTAAGCTAATAAATGCTTTTCACAGCTTAATTTTCGAGGATATACTTTCTGTTGATTGTATTACAAAAATTCCAATTATTGACTGTTGTATGAGAAACTCCTGTTGGTTAGTTGAACTAAAAATACCAGTAACTTATTAGTGATTGTGATAGTCTACATATTAAAAGTAAAGACCTTGAATAGATATACGAAGAAATAAGAAATATTTTGTAGAACATACGAAAAAGTAAGGATGTGGATCGAGTATGGAATACAAGTGCGATGGTTTCCTACTATCGGGTTCAAATGCACACTTACACACTCTAACCCACCCACATACTTATTATATATCCGTCGGGTTTCTATTTCGTTGTTTCGTCATATAATTTACTGAAATTTTGTTCTTAAACTGTGAAAAAATATCTAATCCAAACTAAAGGTAATCAAGGGAAACTAACTCATGCACTAGCTAAAAAATTAGGGTATCTGGTTAAACATTTCTCTATATAATTTGATGAGAATAATGCACAATGAAACTGAAATAAACAAGTTGAAACGGTTATCATAGTATTTATTATGTGGCTTTCTGTGAAGGGGAAACAAAAATTTTTTGGAATTATGGTATATTTGTTTTTAATTTTATCGCCATTTACTTTCAGGATTGTAATGAATCAAATATAAACTAATATTACTGCTCTTTCTATGAGAAATTCTACCATGCAAGTATTCATAAGACTCATGATAGTTGTTTACTATTTTTTTTCTTTCTCTCTTCGTCTCTCTCTCACGCATACATCGAGACAGTCTCACCTCAGGTACTTTGTTTAGTTCTCATTAAAGGTTCTTCGAAAGAGAATGAACAATAGTTAATTTTTCAAATGCATTTGTTCACTATTTTTTCAATATGCGCGCTATTCACGTTTTTTTTCGAAAATCCTTTAAGAAAACTCGAGTCCATACATACGAATACTAGACAACACAAATTAAGATTCGACAATCGAATCGTTTTCATAGATCAGTCTTACATTGATCAACTTGTCTGTTTTTCAGTAGGTAGGAAAGGATGCACAGGTCAACTCCTTTTATCTGTATTTGGTTGAAGAGTTTCTTTTCTTAACTAAAGTCTTCAATCATTCAGACCATACTGATAGAATTGAGATTCTTTAAAAATTATCTTTCGTGAGCTTCTCCCAATGATCTAATATTTTCTTTCATAAAAAAATCTTCAACTAAATACGGATATAGAGAATTAACATATGCATCGTGCCCTACCTACTGTAAAGTAAACAAGTTGCTCTGCAGATAGTGCTCTTTGGAAACGATTCGATTTCCACAATGTACCTTGGCTTTTCTTTGATTCGTGAATATAGATTCAGCTTTTTCCTAAATAGTTTTAGAGAACTGTATTTGAATTTGAAGTTTGTATGGAAATTTTTGGAAGTAAAAAGTGACTTTTTACTATTATTAAACTAGTCTACCTTCTATCCCAATTATCATGTTAAATTTGCATTGCGATATACTATAGAGAATAAATATATCAATGGCAAATAGTGCCTGCCAAGATAAATATATCAATGGCAAATAGTGCCTGCCAAAATAAATATATTAATGGCAAATAGTGCCTGCCAAAAGAAACTTTTTTATATGTCGATACACTTGGAATTAAATCATACAAAAAATGATGTTCATTACAGCTTATGTGTTTTATTTCATGATTCTAGTGCTCTTTCAATTACATTATCTGTCATCGTAAAAAGTATTATTTATTCCTTTATTTTCCATTTATTTTTAAAAAATAAATGATTCATTTACATTTATTTTTTAAAAATAAAGTATTCCTTTATTTATTTAACTTTATTTTTTAAAAATAAATGATCATTTATCTTTATTTTCTAAAAATAAAGGATCCATTTATCTTTATTTTTTAAGAGTAAAGGATTCATTTATCTTTATTTTATAAAGTAAAAGTAAAGTACCACCCCTATTGAGTAGGTGTATAGGTAAGTAGACGGGTAATTAGTTAAATAGACAGATAGAAAATTGATTGGTAGATAGATGCAGAGATGGCTAGATGTGTTTCTACGTAAGTTAATGGGTGAAGAAAGAAATCTGTTTATGTGTGTATCAATTATTGGTATCGCATAAATGGGTGAGACGATAAAAGAAAATCATGGAAAAAAAAGAAATCAGAAAAGGCTTGGAAATAGAGAAAAAATTATGAGATATGTAAACGTATGAAAAATCTGATCATCTTAAGGTACTAATCATAGTTCCAGATTATGAGCAAGAAACTTTTGCGAAATGTAGATGTGAAAGCGACCAAAACTTTATAACGTATGAATCGTTCAGGGCTTTAGATTGTGTGAAAGGCAACTATTTTCATGCCACATTTTTCTGAATGTTTTTCGATGGCAATCGGAAACCGTGATTGACATCCGAAAATGATCGAGAAGTTTTAAGCGTCATCATGCGTTTTATCATTTTTTTTGTTTGCTTAGGCCGTTTGATTTCAAATTTTCCATCATCTTATGCTCATTACAATTTTTTGTATGTAAAGAAATCAAAAAACCTTGCAAGAGATTATATTTTATTTACTATCTGCAGTTCATTTCTCTTTTCAATTCACATAATCAATAAATTATTATTTGATAAGAAAAAGTTAGCCAACTTGAATAATATTTTCTTTGTCAGTATTCAGTTTTAGGTTGATCATTCAGGAGAAAGTTGATAGTCGGTCAAAATGAACAAATCTTAATAGGGAAAGTTTAAGCAGTATGTGTGTGTTTGATGTTGTGACTCACACAGAATCGAACAGGAATGTGGTATACAGACGGAAAGGAGAAAAAGATGATCTCTGCGCATCACAATTCGAACTACACGCATTCTAGCATCCGAACAGACGTAGTACTATCAGTCTAGAAAGGTCCATTAATCTCCATTTAGAGTTGTACTATTATCCTACAATCCTAACACGGAGAGTGGTCAAATAATAGAATTTTTACCTGACCTCCTTAAATGTATGACTACCAGCTTTTTCTTTTAAAATTTCAACAGCCTTTTATAGAACAAATAAATCTGATGAACTGAGAATTTTTTGTGCAAAGAGATGATATTTTAAACGCCATCAGGAAGAGTTTTTGTAGAAAAAGCTGATGAAACGATGCAGGATCATTTCCAAATACCAAGTCTTGGTACATAAAATGTTTTCTTTGACTATTCTTTCCATTATATATAATACAAAACTCTTGAGATATTAGTTAACACTTTTTTTGAACATGTATCGAATCATTTTGCCAACTATTTCTGCGAAAAGTAGGTGTTTTTGCTAGATTTTTTTTTATTGATAAACGAATAGCTGAAATAAAAGCAACACATTGATGATGATATTCATTTATTCTCATTGAACCGTTAGTGTATGATAGGCATGACAATTCTGAAGAGATTTGTCAAGAGTAGTATATATGGATTCTGATGTCGATCAGTAGCCAATAAGAGTAACACTGAAAAACACTTGTTCTTTAATCAAAATGGTTAGTGCTTTCGCTTTAGGGATCTTACACATAAAACAAACGTTCGAAGTTTTTTATACTGCTTGCTACTTGACTACTCTAGCCGAGATAAACTATTTTTTAGCATCACAAAATCTTGAAATTGATCTTCTATCCCATAGTATAAGAAGAAAAATTTCAGGGTGCAAAATGACGGAGATATCACTGGCGCAATCAGGACAAATGTAAAGTATGTTCATTTCAGGGAGTATGGACTCAATCACAGATCGCTTCGAGCTACATCTTACATCGGAATTATCTTTCAGATGGTTTGGCCTATTAGACTTTATGATTTGCATAAATATCAGATACAATCATATCTGACTGAGCTTCATTTAGTTTTAGGATAAATGTATTAAAAAATATCATATTCGTTCTTGCATCTTGATGAAAGATATTGCTTCGGTACTGCGACATTACTTTCTGCTTATCATTATCAGTCGGCTGTGAACATTCTAGATGTTAATCTACGGTAGATTTATATTGGTGAAACCTATTAAACTGGTCAAGCTATGTTGTGCAACAATTTTCATTGGCATCATGGTCTTTTATGCAATATTTTGGGAACCATATTGTTTTTTTGCGAAACCATTATACTCAAACAATATCTCTAAACTCGCTTCAGCAAAAATACACATGTATGGATCTTCTCATTCCTCGTCACATAGCAAAAATCTTATAACTATTTTAGTCCCAAAATTTTCGTCAAAACTAACTCAACGGTTACAACTGATCGATCGAAATTTCGCTGATAATTTCTCAACGAATCTACTTATTCTGTACAGCAATGATCCGTACGAATCTGATTTATTACATTTAACAAAGGCAATCAGACGACCAGTATTATTTCTTAACGTTGGTATTTTTTTTAATTTGTTTCCCATTGGATTTGATCCTTGTAAAACAAAAACACCATATCGTTACAGAGGAAAATGGAATTATTCACTCATGATTCGATTTTGGTTCAAAATTTTATTTGAACTATCTCAATTAGAAAAGTTTGAGTATGTAATGAGACTTGACGACGATTCGAAACTCACAGACAAATGGATAAATATCTTCGATGAAATGCATAATAAGAATGCAGTTTATTTTGCTAATAATGTTGATGTAGATTCAGAAGAACAATTACCTGGTACAATGTTTTTGAAACGAGTAACATTCGATTATATTAAACGGAATAATATTAAACCAAAACAACTTGAAATATTACGTGATGCTTTTGGAAATAATACAATTCGTAATTATTTTAATAATTTTGAAGTATTGAAGATGGAATTTTTCCGACGTAAAGAAATTCGTCATTGGATAGAAAGCATTGATTCTACAAACGGTATTTTTTATTATCGATGGGGTGATGCTGTATTACGATATCTTACTTTGGCTCTGTTTGCTGAGCAGCACGAAGTTTTGCATCGAGTCGATTACAATTTTCCCTATTGTCATAAATGTCGGTGAAATAAATATTGTGTAACTATTCCAGCCCGACACGATTTTAAAAATATGTATTCAAGTAATCATACACTTCCCTAGCTAAAACACGTCTAAAAGAGAATGTAACTTCTTCTTGTGTGTACATTTATTCATGTTTGCATTTTTTTTTTAATTTTCTATTTTCTTTATTGCACTCATGTGATTTTAGTATTGCTATTCATTTCTTGTTAGTACCATACCTCATTCATTATTCACTCTTCATTGTCGACACTTCTTCACCGTTACACATATTTTGAACTATTCCATTCAATCTACTCTCTTCTTCACATTCTCCTTGCCCTTTCTTTTTTATCATCTCATCCATTGTCATGTTCTCTTTGCTGTTTATTATTTAATTAATACATCGATAGATCTTTATTCACGTTTAATTACTTTTATCATAACTCCATCAGATGCCACCTTGCTGTTGTGTCTAGGATCGCATATAGTTGCCTTTCAGTCGTCTGACGACTAATAATAAGTGACAGTCCTCTGTACTAATAGTTATCCACTTCTGATTAATTGTATCTCATTCGATAGATATGATCGAGATCTATAAATTAGTATCAGAATCTTGATGCAGAAAAGGTGAGAGGATGTGTATATCATTCAACAGGATAGTAAAACATTTATGTAAGGGATAGGGAGCATTGCAAATGTAAACGTACGTTCCTAGAATTTCTTTCTATGACTTGATAATCAATCCTGTGTTTTATATCTTTTGATCAGTCTTCTTGCGATAAAACTTAATAACATGATAATATTAGAAAAATGATCGGAAAAGACATATGTTTTGAAAGAAATATTTTAAACAAAAGTACAATTGATTCATGAATACAAACGATGGTATTATTAGTAGGTATTAGTTTACTAGCACATCGAATGGTATTAGATGGGTGAAACTACTTTTCAACAAAATACTCTTTCATTAAACCAATAATAATAAAGTACATATAAGAGTATACATGAAGAAAATATGCTAAGTGCTTATCTCAAAATCAGAGGCTAGAGTTTTGTCCCACATCTCACAATTTTCCAGTAATATTTAGTGATACCAGAACAACTGGTGTATGCTAAGATATTTTGGCATCATTTGATAGATTTCACGGAGATCTATCGATGGTTAAACAATTAGAAGTGGATCTCTATGACTAAAGAAGACTGCTCATTGATGACTCCCAACAGGTCAGTCGATATGAAACATGGTGATAGAGCAATCTTTCTCACATATTTATAAGTCATGCAATAGCGGAATTAAAGAGCTAGTATTCGATATAAAGATTGACTAAATAAAAGAATAAGTTAGTGGGACATTTATTATCGAAACATTCTTTATCGTAGTACTTCTTAGGGCATGTAATAGGAATTTGACAACATGAGGAAGGTAGATCAACTTCCGACGAAGACCTGAGTTCATTGCTTAACGATCTCCGTCCTCTGACTTTCTGACTACTGTGATTATCCTAGTAAATGCACTGGATTCGAGGAGTCTGTGAGCAGGGTCAGTTTTTAGCAGGATATCAGAGAAGATACTCCGTCACCAGTATATTACAGAACCTTGACTGACCATTCTACTGAACGTTGTCTCAGTACATGGGAGAGTGTGACTGTGAGAATCTCCTCGTCATTCATATTCACATCCTATAGCATGTCAATTTAGACCATCTAATGTAGCTCCTCAAGAGATGATTACAAATCTGTATTATTGTTAATAATAGTCGGTAGTTTTTAGAGTATAATTTCTAGTGATTATCTTAACCTAAAGTAATATAAATGATTTTCTTTATTGTTTTACGTACTCATCTATTTCGTATGAATGAAATCAATCAATCTATGACTCCATAAAACAGGTAATACAAACGGTCTTAAGTGGAATGTAAAGAAACAGCGAAAACAAGTTAATACATTTTTCTTTTTGATCATTTTCACTAATTTTTGTTACTTATTGACATTTTTATGTAGATGTTCATGCTATTCTATAGTTTTATTGTTATTGATTTTTCTCCTTATTGCTATAATCATTAAAGCAATTTTTCTTTCGCTACTGTTAAGGCTTACAGTAACAAAAAACAAGAATAGCTGGTAAAGAATTGTTACCCTGTTTTTTTCTTGGTTATTTTCATATTCTAATAATTGTTCAACAATATAATTAGCAATACACTTACGTTAATCGATACATTAATTTCGATTTTTCCTAGCAACACACACCAATGAATTATTTTTTCTTTAAATCAACAAAAACGACGCTAAATGTTTAATGTACTATGCATTTTCAAGCAGACAATAAATTCTGAAAATGTGTTTAAACGCCCTCAACATGGTTCCCATTTGAGTGTTTGCACATCCATTCAAAAAAACATAAAAATCAGTTGCTTTCATCAGGAAAGATGCATAAAGACGCTTAAAAAGGGTAGCTTTTACATCTGGAAAATGTGCAACGGTTTTTTCGCAATGTTTTGACATGTTTTACATTTACAAATTACGTTCTTATGGGTGGTGTATGTCAAAAACATGTAGAGAAAACTTTTTGAGCATTTTTCACATGGAAACAGTGCTTCTTTAAAGCCTCTTCACGCACCTTTTATGAGTAAAGTAACTACTTTCGATGCTTTCTGATTGGACGTGACAATCGTCAAATAGGAATCGAGTTTAGGGCGATTAAAGACGCTTTTAGAAAATCTTGTTTGCTTGGGAAGAGTTTTCTTTCTTTACTTACCATATAATCTAATGAACTATGGAAGATATTGCTTCATGACGTCAACAATAAAATCTTGGTTTTTATTATTGAATAAGCGTCACTAGTGTTGTTTTCCTGTCTTATTAGTAATACGACTGATAGTACTTGTTGACAAATTTAGATTCATTTC
Source organism: Rotaria sordida (assembly GCA_905250125.1). Classification (NCBI taxonomy): domain Eukaryota; kingdom Metazoa; phylum Rotifera; class Eurotatoria; order Philodinida; family Philodinidae; genus Rotaria; species Rotaria sordida. Next base: position 63,019 of record CAJNOL010001042.1, on the reverse strand, counting down.
GAATACATCTTTTTTTATCTAAAAATGATCTTTTATTACGAGACATTCGTTTATTTAAAATATAAATTTCGTGATAACATCTATAGTATTTTGTTTTTGACAGAGTTGGGATGAATGGGTAGGAGGAAATAATTCGATAAGAGAATTATCAAATATGTATTAGTCAATAACGACAAAAAATTAATTCACAAATTATTGTCGTTCAATAATGACTGAAATGTATGCAATGAGCTAGAGAAGTAAGCATGTTTTTTGGAGAATCTGGATTGTAGTCCTTGTTTTGATATGCTAAGTACAAGGAAGGCCAATGAAAGTGAATGTGTCATGGAATAGAGCCTTCACATTCCTACTTAGGTCGATCATTACGGCGATATGGTGAATAGTCGTAAACAGCAAAATTACGGCTATTCGTTTATGAGCCGTAAATGAACTTTTTAGAAGGGAAGTATTATGATCATATGTCGTCATTTGGCCTATGACAGAATGCATGTAGAATTTAGAATATGACATACCATAAAAACGGTCATAATTACGACTAACACTATAGTAAACACTAACGTTTATGACCGTATTTATTCGTAAATAATTGTAACACAGTCATAATTAAACTGAAACTGCTCGCATAAGAAAAGTCTTACTTCTACCACCTGACATTCGCACTCTTATTCATGTAGTCCAATGCATATATCGTTATAGGTATCGCCTTACAACTGGATCCTTACGGGTAGACTCTTAGTTCTGTAGCTTTTTGACAATATCCTCATTTCAATACCTTTATTTGTATACAATTATAGCTAAACCCTTATGACTATATCTTTGTACATATACGCATATGTCTTGTTGCTGTGGAATGTTAGCTAGATGCAATGCTGAGCAATTTATATCGCTCAACAATAGAGAATAACGTAGGTTGAATAAACTATAATAATTATGTTTTATTCTATTCAACCAGAGCAGACAGTTTACATCAACGACTGTTTATGAACACCTGCGATGGAAAATGACGATCGTTTAATAAACCGTATTCTGTTTGTGTATGCGGTATCTAACGATATTTTTTGAACGTTGTTAACAGTCACCGTATTGTTATGATAATATTAACGGTGATTTTTTACGGTCCCTGTTTAGGATGGTGATAATTTCTCATAGAGCTTCTTATATGATTGCTATAAAGGGTGCCACCAAACGATTATTGCTTTTCACGGTAACTCATCGATGTACGTCCGTGCATGATCGCGAATAATTAACTTAGGAAGCAGTATTTCGGACTGGAATATCATCGAATTGCGCCAATGACTTTCTAACTCGAAATAGTACTTTCATGTTCCATCGGTTTCTAGTGTTTTCCGACTGGAACTGGCTTGTGTGGATTCACTTAAGTACTTGAAATGCCTTTCACGATGCAGAATGTCAAAAAAAAGTTGTTCGATTAATAAATTTAAAAAAAGATCGCATCGTTTCATCAATATTAAGCCAAAAGAAATAAAATTTACCGAATGTCGTTTTCAATATTGTTTGTTGAAGAGCCGAAACTCATTTTTAACGATATTGGATTTCATCTAATGTATGAACAGATGAATATAAAGAGATATCTTGGGTTATGAAGCAGTGCGAACTTGAATCTTTCCTGCGCCAACCGACACTACACCCACTCCTCATATCCACACTTCCACATACTCTTTTTCTACTATTTACTCTATTTTTTGTAGTTTTTCTGTCTCATATATTTTTGTAATAGTATGACTCTTGCTTCTTATACTACCTGTTACTGTATTAATAATAAATTTAGTGATCAAAGATATTCATATCCACGTGATTAGTTCAATTTATATCTGTAAGTGCATATTCTCTTCTATTATATTTGGATTCTATGTGAGCGAGCATCGGTCAATCAGTCACGTATGAAGTGATGGAAAATATAAATCAGAGGTATGCTTAATAATTGAACAAGAGGTCACATATAATACAGACAATATGATATGCAAAGAAAAACGACGATCAACAATCATGGGAAGTATAACTGATTTCTAATTTTAAAATTTCATTTTCATAAGTGTATTTGAAAATTCCTTCCGATCCAACATCCTAGTGGGTGATACAGCTATATTTCAGATTGTACGAGTCTCTAACTAAGATCTACAATAGTTAGAGTCATGGTTTCTATCTCAAACTAGTCGTAGTTACTCTCGTTCGACTCCCGTCAACTCATCGTTTTGTTTATGACCGAGTGAAAATGAACTTGAGCGAATCATATTCATCATCAGTTATGATAGTCGTAAGAGTATCCCTTGACATCTACTTGACAAATGTGAGTTATTGCTTATTTATTACCCGTTTCTGATCTTCATATAATTGTATTCAAAAACTCAACAAGATAACACCAAGTTGACATCAATAATGGAATAAATGAGAGAAAAATGAATGTTTCTGTTCGATGATTAGCTGTATTGCAACTTGTTGTAGTGATTAAATCTTGATAAGTAGGCAAGATGTCAAGCGAGATTGTCTCAAAAGTCTGACCTCCAATAATATGAACAAGACGCGAGCTATTCTTATAGAATTGTTGCCATTTGGCGACTACTTCAGGTGTCCATTGAATACTATTCAACCATTGTTTAAATGTTTCAATATTAGCCAATCTGAACGAAAACATGAACTTGTACTATTAGAATAGATACTTGCGTTAACTTACGAGGAACTATTGGTCATAGTTAGCCATGCCGTAGGAGATAATGATGACACGCATACAAAAAGATCGTTCATCCGAGGATAATAGGCGAATGTTTGAAGACACATTTCATCGATTGTCTTTTGACCACCCTAGAATACATCAGTATTTGTAAAGTAGAGCAAACAAAGATCCTTCTGTACCAGTGAAGCGTCTTTTCTGTTCATCGTATTGTAAACACATTGAGTCACAAATGCGTCACCCTAGAGAAGAAAGCAAATATTTGAAATCAATGTTTTGTTTTCGTTCTTACTCGATAGAGTTTGATCGGTTTCGGTAGATTATTTAGAAACTGATAATTGAAATTGTAAGATTCAGCATTGAACAAATATTGCACAGCCGTATCCTTTCGAATCAATTTTGTCCACACACTTTTGCCTAAAAATGTAAAATGTTGAATGATTGAAATATCTATTAAAATGTGTAACCTAGCAAGTGAGTATGTGGAAAAGCAGAAACGACCGTGATACCTGACTCTGGAATTTTCTAAAATAAACAAGAAGAATAAAGACGTCTGTATATATACAAATTATAGGTTATACTTCAGTGGCTTTCGGTGTACAAAAGGCATCGATTGCAAATTCACTAGCTTTTGGTGGGATGACAATACCGCTTGGATTTGATTCTGTACCCAAAGTGAGATAGCCGATATCACATTGACGAAGTTCTTCGCCAACATAAAATCGAATACCAGAGCTGTCACGGCGATCTGAACGCAAAATCGATTGGTTCATGATTTGATTCATTGTCAGAAAAAGATGATACCCGATTCTAGATGAGGATTGTCAAAATGTATTTGAATCATATAGTATTTGACGGGATAATCACTGCCAATAGGATAGCCAGCCTCTTGAGGGTATTCTACTATCTATATATGAATAAATATTTTCAAAATTGTTTTCCTCATTTGTCTGATAATCTTACATGTTCACCACCGACTGCCCATCCATTAGCCATATTTGATAAACACGGATCGAACTGCTGAATATGATCATCACACACACCTTCAGGCAATTTGGAATCGTCGAACTTAGCGTCAGCCCTACATTCATATGTGGTCATGTGATGCACTATATCTTTACTGCTTGGATTGACAAGTATTTGGTACTATCGAAAAATGAGACTCTATTGAAATATGGCATATGAAAACAGAATAACCACTTACACCAATTACATGCCGTTTTGTCGGAAAACGAGGTGGAACTTTGAACACTTTGCAATAGTAAGTTGTGTCCGTCGATGGAAGTAGATACTAATACATATAAATAGCTCATTCAATACTATAGATTTCTTCAGTAAAAAAAAAACTAACATTATTTAGACGAAAATCAAATGAATCGAGTCCATGAAACTTGTTTTCCGAAGGTGGATCGCTGTAAGAACGGAGTGGAATCATACGTGTGCCTCGTCGAGTGTCATGATAGGAAATATCTCCGATCGATTGATGTTGATCCGGATCAGAAATGCCATACGCAAAGATGACAATATTGGTTCCAGACTATAATGGAAAAGAATTGTCAGTGATTCTCAGGTATTGAACAGTTTGAAAATGTCGTTAAGAAATATTATAATCGATTCGCTAGATAAATTACATCTTTATTTTGTTGTCAATCTATTAATGAGAATTCATTGTGCCTGATAATATGAAGAAATTGATCGTTTTAATGATGATCCAAGGGGGAACAAACTGATTTCGTGATTTCATGATTTCAGATGATTTCATATGATTTCAGGTGATTTCAAGTGATTTCAGGTGATTTCAAACTGATTTCAGGTTATTTCAAACTGATTTCAGGTGATTTCAAACTGATTTCAGCGATCGAAATCAGTTTGTTCCCCCCTTGTGATGATCATAAGAAATCTAAGGAACTAAACTGGATATTCTGTCAAGATGATTCAAACTAATGGCAGAACGGTTTGCAATAGTAAATAGTCAATATTCTTCATTTAGAAAAGAATCATCTACAGGAGACTACCCAGTGACTTGAAAAATAAAAAAATGTCATGAATTTCATGACTTTTATGTCAAAAGGACAACACAATTACATTATACTTTATGAAACAGACATAAAAAGTAATGTATTTCAATTTCATTGATTAAAATGAACATTTTCATTAAAGTAATTATATGACTTTGATTAAAGGTATAGTATATTGCATTTGCTTGATTAAAATGGCCTTTTTAATCAATTCAATTAAAATAAACTCATTTTAATATACATTTCATCAGCCGAAATGTCATTTTTTTTGTATTTTTTCTTGAGTCCCTAAGTATAGTCTTGTGAGAATGATAGAAGTCTCTCGAAAATAATCTTCAACAGAACGATAAGTGTTTGAAGTTTTGAAAGATATTTGTGATTGTTAAAAATCTTAGGTCGAGAATTCTCATAAAATTTGATTCAAAATACTTGTTAGCTATTGCTGGGTTCTGACGAAATAAATATTAGACCTGGCAGTTTTTTATTGGTGATCGCATTCCAAAACCTTAAGTCAATTTATTATCCTAGTTTTAGCATTCTAGTTTGATTGTTAATATACTTATTTGATACCTTTATTGACAGATCCATATAATCGCAGATTTCGAGTAAACGTTTGAATTGAATTGCTGTCCATCCATTTTCTTCACGACCTTGAAGACCAATCCAATCCATTGTTGTATTATCTATGACCGGTTTTGAGAAATTAAATGCATATCGGTCCTAGAAAAACAGACTTCAGCATAATCCCTACGAAATTAAAATATGAAATACGATGAAGCCATCGTAACCATGATAAAGAAATCTCACTATGTCTACTACACTTCATTAAAAGAACCAAAAATCAGCACGTCGAAAAACCTTGTCAAGCATTACAGACCATAACAGTTATGTCGATATGTCTGTCACAATATGTGTGCAAGGGTTGTGTGAAGCTGTTTCACAATATACTTCAACATTCATTACTAAACATATTTTACAAAACCATTCATTTGTCTATCAAGACAAGACCTTTTCTTACTTGAAAATAAAGAGTACCCACGTTGTCGATCCATCCAACACCAATATCGGCGCCCGTCATTCCGCCAGCTAATGAATGATCAAAGATTTGAAGAGAATAATCATCAATTTGAAATACTATTCTACCTGGACTTATGCCTAAACCAATCCAGCCTGTTGTCTTGACATGCATTTCAAACAAAATTTCTCGTTCGGCATCGTCGACTGTCCACCAAAGATCGGCAACATTTGCTTGGAGTTCAGTTGAATGCTTGTATGTAGTGAATGGTAAAATAGGACTTGAGATTCCATTCAATTTCTCGATGATCAGAAGCCAGAACAATACTTGAATAATAGCGTATAGATGCATCGTCTAAAAAATAAGTAATAGTAACAGGTATCTTGCACATAATCAACATCAACCATCACTGATCTCAATCGGTCTTGCTCTCTTATTTTGAATATATTCCTTGGTCAAACAAAAAGTGTGCCTTGATAAGACAATTTATCTTATATTGTGATATTTGTTTTGAGATACGGGCTAAGCCGAGAGTTATATGAATGTTTTTTTTTCAGTCCATACGATCTGCTGTGAGCACCGATAACACAAGGTCTCTTGAGTCACTGCAAGCAGAAAAAATGCGTATTTGAAGACTTGAAACGTGCATTGTCATTACTTCAAATCCAAGATAAATAGTAAGATAAATAGCGAAGAACGACAAAAGTATTACATCGCTCTTTGTTTTTTATTGCATTGGCTTTCATTTTGCTATCATGAAGGCACATAGTTACCCTTTGATGTGGAAATATATAGTGAATATGGTTCAAAGCATGCATTGATTTCCGTGAATCTATGAAATGTGGGTGTTGCTGAGTGTGGGATATGAGTCTGGGCGTAGGTGTGATATGTGAATCTGGGTGCGGGTATGGTTGTACCTGAGTGTTATGGTGGGTCTAAGTGTGAATAGTATAGGTGTGTTATGAAGAAATAGCGAAAATTCTGTAGTTCACCGTAGTCCACTGTATATTGACGTGCTCCAAGGATATGTTAAGGTTGTGACCGTGGGTGCGAGTGTGGATATGTCGGTGTGCTTGTGGGAGTGGATGTAGGTGTAGGTGTACATATGGTTCTTCACTTTTCTGGCCGTCCTGACATTCATCCACTTACATACATACAGCTGCATCCACGCACGCAGACTCATACCCACACACAACCTCGTGTCTCACAATAGTTGTGCTTCATGATGAATGTTTCTTGCCGGGAGTTGGAAAGCTCGGCCATTAGATCCAGACACTGTATTCCCACTTCCAACTTCCTATCGTTTTCCGAAATCTTCCGAATGGAATCAACTCTACATCATTTATCTGAGAAGTATACTTTTCTCTAAACTAGATTTCTTGGAACGTAACTGGCATTTGAACTAAATAAGCTGAGATGGAGATGCATTAAAATGAAGAAATGTTGCTTTTGTTGATGTGTGATGCTCAAAATTCGTTCATATGGACACTTATTTTTATTCATAAACAAGAGAAAATAATTTATTATTAGTTAATTGATAAATAT
>CAJNOL010001042.1:27128-55652 GCA_905250125.1 Rotaria sordida | reverse complement strand
AAAAAAAATAGTAAAGATTCATTAGAGAACATAAAGATGTCAATATTGACTGATACATAAAAATCGCAAAAATACTTCAATATATCATTGTTTTAATATCGAAAATCATTGATTTTCTTCTTCATAAATTGAAGATACATATCTATAAAAATTGTTGAAGGTTATTTTCAAAGAAAAATTGTATTAATTATTTCTTTTATAGAAATAATTAAGAAAAAAAATATTGATTTACTATAGCAAAATAGTGACTTTTTTGTATATCAGAAATAGTTTTCAAGTATTTTTAATATTGAAACCAACTCGAAACTAAATGAATTATATACCAGTTTGTAGTCCTTGCTTTGCTCTATCAAATGGTATATAAATGAAATCAGTCCGCATGAAAAAAAAATTCAAGCAGCTCAAAATTATGTTAGATAGTATGCAATAAAATCATGTTCAGTAGGATACCAATAGAAGAGTGGTGTTATTGATGATCTCGATAGTTCGTAAAAAAATAATAGTCTTTATATGAAACGATGCAGAATTAAATGCTCTTGCTAATGAAGATAAATTGAACATTGAATATTTTCAAAAGCTTATCTATTTTGATCAAATATTGAACTACTATGATTACACTTAGAATACATCAAAGACTCCAAAAAGACCTATATGATATTTTACAATATTTTCGCTTGAAAATAAGGCTCAACATGCATATTTTTACTTGGATCTACTTTAATAAAACTTGCCTCACTTTTCTAGAAAGAATTGTCAATGAAATATCAATAAATCCCTAGTGGTCTATTTTCTGTAGCTTATACGCCCCCGTCCTTTCTCTATCAATTCATATAAATTAAGTTTCAATAATATCAGATGTTAAACAGCAATTTTTCAAGAATGATCTCAATTCTAATGTTAAAATTCAACTTGCTCTTCCATTTCAAACATGTTTCGTGATTAACAGATTGAGTCTCAGCAAAACACAAGCATGCAAACTTTTCGTTTTGTTGATTCTGGCTATTTATCAAATTTTTGATAAAGATAGAGAATAAATAAAATGAAAACTATATCATTCGGTAGAATAATCAATGCTTTATTCAACTATTTTAAAATAAGAAACTTCTCAGATTTAATAGAAATATACAAAACAATGAAAAATAACATAATTAGTCTGACATATTTCTTCATAGAAAATTATGCCAGCCATAATAAATGCTTATCTTGTAAATTCTAATATCAATAATTTCTTTGTTCGATGAATCATTAGTGATAATTAGAAACTAATGATAGGACAATAACTGCAATAGTGGACAAGATTCATATTTCTAATTCAATGGATACCAACAGACTGCTTTACTTATTTCTAAACATGAGATTTCAATGCATTTTTTTATATACATACCTTGAATAAGAATTTCAAAGTCAATTATAGGTCATAAACTTCTCGAGTCCAATAAATTGAAATATGCGTTACAGAATAGAAAGAATACTATTTAAACATCTTTCTTATTGAAAAAATAATAAATATTTTGATAAATCTTTTTCTTTTTTTGTATTCGTCAACGCGAACTTTTCTTATCTCAAATATCGTCTGACGTTTTGGTTGTGTAACTACTGGGAATTTTTCCACTATTTATTATTCATATATGATATTGGTTTAAAGGGATCTTTCAAAACTACACAATATGTTTTCGTCCCTTGATTTTTCAAAAATTTTGAAAAATATACATCAAATAAAGATATTATCTTATGAATCAAGAAAAAATCTCGGATTTTTTTTAAAAATGTTTTTATTCCTGACGATGGCTTCCGTTTTGATAACATACTATCACACTAGCCATCTACTATGATGAAACAATGTGATTCATGTGTTAAAGGTAATTGCCTTTTGGAATTTGTCATTTTGGTTATCATTAAACTTAGGATATTTTAACTATAAATCTATATATAAAGTCTTATTTAAAGCCATATAAGAAACAACAAAGCAACTACCTTATTAGAAAACGTGTTATTTTTTTATTAGAATCAATGTCTTACAAATTATTGATCTTGATTTTTTTTCTATTTACATTATTGATTAAAATTCAAGCAGATGAATTATATGATAATCAGTCTCTTATGAACAGTAAGTATAAGTTTATTTATATAAATATCTAATAAATTATCTATTTCTGCTTTTAGTGGACAATGAAAAGAATTCATTCATAAAAAACGTCATTATTTATGAAAATATTAAGGATTGAAGAATCAAAGACAAAATTGTTGATATTGTTATTGAAAGATTCCTATCAAATTCATTTTACGTCAAGCTCGTAGTTATGGTTGTAATGGAAAAAATAATATTGATAGATCTCAATGTATAAAGCATTGTAGAAGTCGAAATTACAACAAAGGTCGATGCAGCAAAGCATCACATTATAAACGTTGTGTGTGTTCCAGATCATCTTCTTCATAATTTGAATATCTATAATTATTATAAGCCATAAAAATGTTAAACTTGAAAATTATTTACTTTTTATTCACACCTCAATAAAAATTGTCGAAATCACTGATTAGTAAAAGAAAAAGTTGATGACCGAAATCAAACTTGAACAATGAGTCAAATGAAAAATAACTTCTCTTGATTTTATGACGTTGAATAGATGGATGTGGGTGGGTGCGGGTGTGTGTGTGGGCGTGGATGTGGGTGTGAGTGGGTGCGGGTATGTGTGGGGGTGGGTGTAGGTGTGGGTGTGGGTGAGTGGGTGGGTGGGTGATGTGGGTGTGGGTCTGGGTGGGTGCGGGTGTGTGTGGGCGTGGGTGTAGGTGCGGGTGGGTGGGTGTCGGGGTTCGTCTTCTCAACACTCACACCCTTCCACACCCCACACCCACTCTCATCGGAGTAATCTTTTAGTTTTCTGCTTTTCATACATCTTAAGGCTTGTAACTGATTGTTCGAAGAGAAGATGTAAGAAAAGTACATATAGAAAAATGTATGTTAAAATGACGTATGTGACAAGTTGATATAATATCATACGATTTTATACGAGATTTAGCCGTATTTCAGAGTTCCCTGAGAAAAAGCCAGCTGTTTTTTTACGACCGTTTCCCGAAGAAATCAAAAAGCGGATTATATGTTGTATACTCACCTTCGTCCCCTATTGCATGATGACAAATCATCCTACAAAGTATTCGCTAACCAACAATGTGTTCCGTTGTTATCTATCATCAAACAAATGATAACAGCTACTCTCTTTCTCACATTTTCTGGCTTCTAGACCAGTCAGAACACGTGCATATATATATACTAGCATGCACATGACACACTTGTAATAATATGATGAAAGAAACAATACTCGATTCACCATCCAATATGGTGGACTATCTCTCGTTTTATGTTAATGGAGAAGAAGTTATTGAAAGTAATGCGGAGCCCGATTGGACTCTTCTATGGTATCTCAGAAATAGTAAGTGATACAAATATTCAAAGACTCATTTTTGTGCCTATGTAGAATTGAGATTGACCGGATCGAAATTGGCCTGTGGTGAAGGTGCATGTGGAGCATGTACAGTGCTCATCTCACGATGTATCGATCGAGATTCTGGTCAAATTGAACATCGAACGGTGAATGCCTGTTTGGTGTCTCTCTGTTCTTTTGATGGATGTCATGTGATCACTGTTGAAGGATTAGGTTCAGTAAGTAAATCGAATCTTCATCCAGCCCAATCTCGTATTGCTGAACTGTTCGGTTCACAATGTGGCTTTTGTACACCGGGTATTGTCATGTCTCTCTATGGAACTTTTACATAGAATAGCAATCTACCACCAACAATACAAGATATTGAAGAGGCCTTCGATGGAAATCTTTGTCGATGTACTGGATATCGGCCTATTCTTGATGCTGCCAAAACATTTGCAAAAGACATAAATAAACTACCTTGTCAACAATCGTCACCAACAACGTCGATCACATTGGACAAATGTATCTCATTTGCCAGTCAAAATTCATCACCACCTGATCAAGTCGAATTTCCTCAACAATTACGACATCACATTCCACCATCGATTCATATCAAAGGTAACATCTCATTCCACTCTAAAATAGAGGGTTAGCTAAATTTGACGACGGATCCGCAATCTGGCTTTCGCCTAAACCGTCTTGATTATCCGCAAATACACTTTCACTTCACGCTACGTTACTTCGTTACTGCACCTCACACCATCACGCTTGAGAGACAATAGTAAAGTAGCGAAGTAACGTAGCGTGAAGCGGAAGTGTGTTTGTAAATAACCAGGAAGATTTAAGCGAAAACCAGATTGCAGATCCACCGTCAAATCTGGCTAGTAGTGCTAAAATACATAGGCACACTATCTTCGACGCTCTCTTGAAGATAGAGAGACAAATTTTACATTCATTAGTAAGTATTTCTGCTTATTCTTCACCAAGGATCTTAAAGTGTTTCCAAAAACTGTTAATTGCGCCTTTTCGGTTAAGCTCATTTATCAGTTGTTCTCAATCCTGAAAGAATGAGCCTTCGCAGCGTTAATTGCTGTTGTATTTGACCGCGCTATGATTGGTCGAGAGCGTAGGCTGAGAAGGGTCTGGGGAACCAGGAGATTAATCAAAAACATCAAAAACAATTAAAAAGAACGATTTTCAATCAATTTCATCAGAAAAATCAAGCTTCTATCGAATAATCTGGTATCGTATCCAGCTTGGACCGTAAGAAATCATCTACACTCTAAAAAATGGGTACAGTACGAAACCTAAAAAAGGTTCTGATCGTGGATATATTTCTCAGACCCATTAAAGGTTTCGTAGACGGAGGTTTTCGTACGAAACCCTTTTCTAAAGTGCATCTAGTCATTCTACAGCTTATTTAAAATGTTTACCCACCTAAAGTGTAAGCGATCGACATTCCTCGTCCGCTTACGTGCTGCGCCATATATATATATGCAGGTCATTCTTTTTTTCTGTTCTTCTCTTGTTGCTTCTCTTGATTATCGGTCAGCATGACCGCTCTCTCTTCTGTGATATCGATGGTATTACCTAGTTGAAAGAAGATGAATACTTGGATGTTCATCTCTCTTTTTCTCTTTCTTTTTTGATGATTGCTATCTAGGGAAAGGCAGAATGCCTGATATTTTTTTTCTCTCACTGCTTATGAGTATAAATACAACTGTCTTTTCGAATAAAAGAGAGAGAGAAAATTTTCATACGAAAAACAGCATCAACAGCAATCTGTAGCATAAAGCTAGTCCTCTTCTTTGCCCCTTAAGGGAGATCTTCAAAGATGACTATGAAAAAGGTAAGGGTTTTGGAATAGTTCATCTTTGCGTGCCAAAAGACTAAAAGTCGCACCTATTGTCAGAATTAGATGAGGATAATACAGAGATGAAAGTACAACGCAGTCACTGATCCTGTCAACCACCTAGTCATATTCGCTGTGAATAGTATCTACATCGATATCGATCGGGGTGAACTTGTTCAGTGGAATGACGCCTCGGAATGATATGAACCAACGTCTGAGTCATGAACTGGGCGCCAACTCCATATGCCCACTCGAAGAACGAAACAAGCGAAATAAGCAAGAAAAAGCGCTACTTCCGGCCGTCATCTCTCCATAACCATAGGAAGTGTAACTTTTAGTCCTAAAACTTCTAGAATCGTGCTTTCAACTGAACACTCTTATCCACATTGATATCAATCGAGTCATCGACCGTGTCGTATCGAATAATCCATGATCTAATTCAAAACACTTTAAATAGATTCACGCTTCTCTCAGATTAGTCATATTTATATCCATATAGGTTCCTTTGTCGAGTGGTATCGTCCTGTGTAGCTCCATGCGCTGCTTCACCTTCGTCATGCCTATCCAGGTGATGCATCCAAACTTGTCTTTGGTAATACGGCAGTACAGATTGGGACTAAATTTAAACAATTCAAATACCCGCGTCTTATTGCTGTTACACACATTCAAGAATTGCAACAACTCTAACGAACTTCAGATTCATTCGTTCTTGGTGCTGGTATTACACTGACACATTTACAATTGAAACTGTCCGAATGGAATGATGAAAAGAACAAAGATAGTGGAATTTGTCAAGCTCTACTCGATCAACTCAAATATTTGGCATCGACACAAATACGAAACGTTGTCTCGCTCGGTGGATATATTGTCAATGCTTTGCCCATGTGAGATACTCCAGCAGCAGAGTCTATACACTCTTATTATCTTCTTTCTAGTTCGGACCTGAATCCGGTACTGCAAGCTGCAGATGCTATACTCGAATTTCATCGTGCTAATAGCATCGAAGCGCGTCATATACCGTTGCGGGACTTTTTCCTTGACTATCATCAGGTAGCCATGACAGAGGATGAAGTGCTCGTTGCCATTCATATTCATCTCCCACAATCATCGAGCAAATACTTTCTTCTACCATACAAACAGGTACGTCGTCGAAATAATGACCATGGAATTTTCAGTACTGGACTTCAAGTTCAACTTGAACAGTCTGAATCGGTTGGTGGCCAATGGCGCATTGTTTCAGCTTGCTTTTCATTTGGTGGAATGGCACCGACAACAGTCATGACAAAAAAGACTCAACAAGATTTGATCGGACAAATGTGGACGAGAGCAACAATTGACAGAGCCTTTGAATCGGCTCTAAAAGAACTACCATTGGATGTACTCACGCCCGGTAGTCGATCCGAATACAAGTATCACAGTTTATCTATCGCTAGACAATGATATTATGCTTCTAACGAAGAAAATTCCACAGCTGATATTTTCCTCTTAGAAAAGACTCATGTAGATAGACTAGAAAAATCCTGAAACTCTTTGTGCCCATAGGCTATTCTTGATGTGATATGCATTTTTTTGAAATTTCACCACTACGTAGCGATTTTAATCTTGTATGACCACCAGTTAAAAACGGCACATTTTATTACATAGTATCCTAATAACCAGTTATCGAATTAGCTTCAACTTTTCATCTGCTTCGCTCTTCATCATTGTTCAGAAATCGAGCTTATGACGATATTAATTCTTGTTTCCACGAAGGCTAAGCACGAATCCAAAATTATCGTGATTTATCTTTTTTCTATTAGCATAATTATTCAAATGTGGAATCAAAGTAAATTTGGTTCAGGAGTGATAGTGATCGAGCGCGACATACTATCTTGTGTTCTGTACATAATAACAGATCATCATTTTTGCCTTCGCCATATAAAAAGAGCTATCTGATAGCACTGTCAGTTTGCAGCTAAAGTCAAATCTTATATGTCTACATGAGTCTTATTTATCGGCAAAATATTATCTTAAAATCTCTTGACCAGTTCGTGAAGCTCTCTCACGAGAATAACTCATATGATGATTTAATGTATTTTTGTTTGTTTAGACGCACTCTACTTCAATCATTTCTCTACAAATTCTACATCTATGTCTGTTCGGAATTGCATCGATCATCGGTCGATTCGAAACATCTCTCAACTGCTTATCCCTACCATCGATCGGTGTCCTACGGTCAACAAACAATTTCTGAACGACCTCCATCTCAAAGAGTCATTGATAATTCATTGCCACATCAATCAGTCTATTTGCACACGACAGGTGAAGCTACATATATAGACGATATGCCATCATTATCCGGTACTCTCCATGCTGCACTCGTACTCAGCACACAACCCAATGCTCGAATCAAACATATCGGTTAGAATCTCCCTATTTTCACACATAACATTATTTATCATACTATAATAGATATTAGCGCTGCTTCACGAGTGCTCGGATTTGTGTCATTTGTCAGTCATACCGACATACCAGGTTCCAATAATACGGGTGTATTTATGCACGATGAAGAAGTATTCGTATCATTCATTGCCCAGTGTGTTGGTGCTGTTATTGGTGTGGTTCTTTGTGAATCGGAAGGATCAGCTCATATGGCCTCGGATCTTGTTCAAATCGAATATGAATTGTTGACACCGACAATGTTCACAATTGATGATACTATTGAGAAAGAATCTTACTTTGGTGATGAACTATGTCTTCGACGAGGTGATATCAACAACGCTTTTGCCAATGCTGAACATACGTTGGAAGGAACCGTATTTAACGGCGGTCAAGAACATTTCTATTTGGAGACAAACTATTGTATGGCCATACCGTCGAAAGATGGCAAAGAACTCACATTGTACCCATCGACACAACATCCAAGCCTGATGCAAACCCTGACAGCATTGGCACTTGGCCGAGATGCCAGCCATATAACGTGTCATATCAAACGAATGGGTGGCGAATTTGGTGGCAAAGAAACAAGATCGTCAGTAAAACTAAGTTTACTGTCTTCTTGGATTTTGCATTAGTATTTCTATTGCAGAACTTTACTGTGTGTTGCCATTGCGGTGGCTGCCGTGAAAGTCGGACGTCCTGTTCGTCTCAACATCGAACGTGATATCGATATGTGTGTCACTGGACAACGGCATCCATTCAAAACCAATTACAAAGTGAGCTTTACAGGCGATGGTCGCTTTTCGGCACTTGATGTTTGTCTATGGAACAATGCTGGTTGTTCCTCGGATTTATCAATGTTCGTGATGGAACAGGCTATGGTTCACTTTACTAATACCTATCAATTTCATAATGTACAACTGCGTGGACGCGTTTGCAAAACACATCTACCATCGAACACAGGTCTGCGCTAAAAGAATAGAAAACACAAAAGATTGTCGACTTTTTTATTGCAGCCTGTAGTGGTTTCGGCGCTCCAGAAGCTATCCTAACATGTGAAACAATTGTTGAACATGTTGCCACACATCTCAAACTCGATCCATTCACTGCTCATCGTCTCAATGTCTACAAAGAAGGAGATTTGACTCATTTCGGACAATCATTAGAACGGTGGAATGTACCTCGACTCTTGGATGAACTTATCAAATCGAGTGATTTCATGCAACGACAAAAGAGTGTTGAAGAATTCAATCGCATGAATACCTACCGAAAACGTGGCCTAACTATTATGCCAACCAGATTTCTCATTAGTTATCAGATTAAGTTTCTTAATCAAGCAGCTGCTCTTGTGCACATATACAGAGATGGTTCAGTATTACTGAGTCATGGAGGTATTTAGACATTCTGTCAAATGAAAATAAATCCAAGATTCTCTCTCTTTTCAGGTATTGAGGTGAGTCAAGGCCTTCAGACAAAGATGATATCGGTAGCTACTGAAGTATTAGGCTGCAGTGTCGATCGAGTACGAATAAGTGAAACATCGACGGACAAAGTGGCTAATACAAGCCCAACAGCGGGTTCGATCTCTTTCGATCTCAATGGAATGGCTATCTAACATGCATATGAACAAATTCGTGAACGATTGAATACACTCCTTATCGACAACAATGTCAATCTTTCATGGAATGATCTTATTAAACAAGCCTACCTCGCTCGTATCGATCTGTGTGCACATGGATTCTATGCACCACCCGAACCGTTGGGCGCCGATTTTACTAAAAATCGAGCTAATTACAATTATTTTATACAGGGTCCAGCGATAGTCGAAGCCGAATTAGATACGTTGACAGGCGATTGGCATCTGTTGCGTGTTGATATTCACATGGTATGTGTTAATTCTACGCTGAAAACTTGAGTCGGAACATTTCTCCTAGAAGACAAGAAATCTATCTTCGATTTCTAGCGAAATGTGTAACGAGGAAACGTTCTCAGGTATTCATTCACTTTTCAATCGAGACTATGTATGTTATGTAGGCCCTAATGAGCTATGAATACCCTTAGAAGAGTTCGTGCTCTAGCTTGGTTCTACTGAAATATCGAATTTTTACTGTATTTTTAGCATAAAGGTAAACATGAGAAGAGTTTACTGTGAGAGTTTGAGATCTTTTCGTTGCTCCTATCCTGAACTATGAACATTGAAAAATTTGCTAGTGTTGAAGAGTAGTGCGAAAAACAGCATGTTTTTACTACAATCGTATCTCAGGATAGGAGCAACGATAAGATCTGAAACTTTCATAACAAAGTATTCTCATTTTTAACTTTATCTGTGCAAAGTTCCAAGTTGAAATTCGAAAGTCAATTTTCCAGGTGAATCTGGGCGTTGTGCTAAAAAATTACAGTAAAAATTTCGATATAGCAGCAGAAACAAGCTAGGGGCACAAACTCTTTTTAGAGTATTAATAGCTCATTAGGATCTACATGATACACATAGTCACGGCTCAAAAACGAATGAACACCCGAGAACAATCCCTTAAAAGCACAAAAACAAACGAAAATATGTTTTTTGATCTTAGAAAAGATTCAGTTTTCGGTTTCGAGTCTGCTTTTGCGACTGATTGACTTTTTTTGTAGGATGTTGGCACATCACTCAATCCTCAAATTGATATTGGTCAAATTGAAGGTGCTTTTATGCAAGGGATCGATTTATTTACCATGGAAGAACTTGTGAGAGGCGATCATAGCCAACACAAATGGATCAAACCGGGTACATTGTTTACCCAAGGACCGAGTAGCTACAAAATTCCATCATTCAACGATGTTCCACTCGACATGCGTGTTTCATTCTTGTCCAATGCGCCGAACCCTCGAGTAATCTATTCGTCGAAAGGCATTGGTGAACCACCACTCTCATTTGATATCGCAGTCTTTTTTGCGCTCAAACATGCGTGTATGGCCTATCGCGAACAACAAGGTTTTACTGAACATTTTCAACTTCATTCACCGGCTACTGTCGAACGACTTCGAATGGCCTGTGCTGATGAATTCACTCGACGTGCATGTCCCAATGAACACGATAAATTTCAACCGAGAGGCTCCTATTGAGAATACTACACTATTTTTTTATTCCTTGTGTATTAATTTAAGAGATCATTCCCGAGAACATTGAGGAGCCTTTCCATGAACTATACGATGATTGAAAAAAGAAAGTATGTTTTTGTTTTATCAGTAGATTCTACATTTAAAATTGAGACCAAAACTTTCATGAAAATACCTAGAAATGATCCCTCACATAATAAATTTTTCTAAATTGAATCTTGATATTTGTCCTAAATATTGATTATCCGTGTCAATGTGCGTCGACGGATCGACTAACCTTATGTTACAGCGAATGTTAGTCGATAGTCTGACCATCCTTGTAGATCTCACTATTGCTATGAACATTGACGTTCATGTCTTTGCTTTTCCTGAGAACACGTCGTCTAGTTGCGAGGCGCGCCACATATAATCAGATAAATTATCTTCAGAGCAGTTCGGGCACTTTTACAGCGACCATTTCTGATCAAGCTGAAATTTTCAAGGCTTGGAGAGAACCTTAAATTATACGCCTTGTAGTATAATTGGAGTCGCACAAACTTAAATACTGACTGACTTCTAGTCGACCTCGAAAGTGTCACATCTCTATGTTCGGCATCTTTATTCGTTCCTGCTTCGCCAAAAAAAAACAACTCCATTTGCAGATTCGGATTGTTCCATCTCTGAAGAACCCGAAACTATGCCATTTGGGTGTGGGTGTGTGTGAGTGTGGATGATCCCGTATTCACGTACACCTACAGCCACACCCTCACACCCACACCCGCAGACTGATTAAATTTTTCTATTTTATTCGACTTTTTGGGAAAATATTATTTGGTAGTCAAATCTATGATTCCATTAACAGTTGATGTATTAATGAAAAATATTTCATAGCTAGTTGATTCGAAACATATTATTCAATATCATCATCCTCGACGGGTGTATCACTAATTATGTTAGGATTTTGATTAGCAGACAATGAAGAAATAGCAGCTGGAACTTCTCGGTTATTATCGATTCCGAGCTCGTTGTTGTTATTGCAATTATAGAAATTATATGCTGTTGATTGTTGTGAGAAATTTTTATGTATATAACCTTTTGATATCTTGTTCGATACGAAATATGTACTGATATCTTTGCTGTTTTTTATTCATTATTTTTGATCAGTGTTTGCTGAAAAAAAAATATTACATTGATACTATTATATGTGAATAGTAAAGTGCAAGAAAATACTTGTGATTATATGTGTCATACGTATACTTCATATCAATTATAACA
This sequence comes from Rotaria sordida, assembly GCA_905250125.1. Taxonomy (NCBI): domain Eukaryota; kingdom Metazoa; phylum Rotifera; class Eurotatoria; order Philodinida; family Philodinidae; genus Rotaria; species Rotaria sordida. Next base: position 43,610 of record CAJNOL010001042.1, on the reverse strand, counting down.
AACGAAGTGTTGGTACAAACACAAACATTGTAAATTGATAGTGTAACTTTTTCTTAACAGAGGGGCAATCGATCCTCTCCAGTTCTTCCCTTTCTGTGAACATCTCTAGTTATACAGTAAAAGTTTAGTAATACTTCAGTGAATATAAAGCGGGATACACGATGTAAAGTTCAATATCTGCTTAATTCAATGATTAAACTGGTTCTATTCAGTGAAAAAAATTCGAGTCATTTTTGCAGCTCTACATGGGGCGTGAGTAGTCAAGAACAGCTCACAACACGTTCAGATTTATTCATCGAATTCTTTTGAGTTAAATTATATTTGAAAAGATTTTTTTTGAGTTGATTCAACTGAAAATATTGGCAGAAAAAGCGTCACTATGCATTTTGTAGTATAATTTGAATGTATTCGAAACAATAAAAGCTTGAGGATTTCAATTATTATCGCCAATATAATTTGTTGGACTCTATATAAGCTGAAGATTTGAATAGAAGCAGAACAATCGTCTGTGAATTATAGACCAAACGAGTTTCAAAATGTTACTGTATAAAATGAGTGAATATACTATTTGTTGAGTATGCATCTATCCCTTTTTCTCTAGTATAGGAATAAGAAAAAGTAAACATTTTTATATGAAAATGTTATTTAAAAATTTCTCTATTATTTGATGTATTGATTTTTCTATTCAAATCTTTCCTAGCCTGCAGAAGCGGTACTTTTGTATCATGGTACATAAAAAAGAAAAAGTGTTTGTCATTGAATGTCGAGAGCAGAACTATAAGAATGAAAAGATATATTGACAAGTGAATCATATGTTTTGATAGAGTTATATCCCAGCTACACAATGACCAACTTACATTTCCTTTTTTATTTCTTTTCTTTACATATATCTCTCTTAAAAATGCCATTTTTTCCAACTGGCAACCCTGTAACTTATGAACGATAAAAGATTTAAACACAGAATTTGGGAAACTACGAAGGAAATAAAATTAAAGAAACCACTTTAAAATCGTCCGATCAGAACGAAAGTTATAGTGTAGATACTCAAAAAGACCAATTGTGCAAAAAAAGTAGCAATTCACTCATATCTATATGAATGATCAAAAAGTGTAGGCTGATGGTGGCATTGTAAGCATAGATAAATTCTGAAAAAAATCTTTCTTTTGAATAAATGATTGTTTGTAAGATTATTCATTAATGATAATGATTTACTGTATTGATTGCTATAATATATAGAACAAATAAAGCAATTAAGTGTACAATATGATGTAATCACTTTTGAACTTTTTCTCTCACGTATTTGACTTTATAGTAGTATTGAATGATTATGTAGAAAAAGATATTGATATTTGCATCCGCTTTTCTACGTGCTCTAATAATCCATGCTTGAAAATGTTCATTATAACATTCATTGTTAAACATTGATTTTAATACATAGGTTGATTCTTTTGCTTTAGTGCACGTTCTTATATATATATATAGATGATTATTTAACATGTGCATAATGATGGAAACACTTTCATCTGAAGTAATCAAAATGAATCTAAAATTTCTTTTGATGATTTGGCATCAATGGACATTGATTTATTGTCAATTAAATCTTTATAATACTGATCGAACAATGAATGGTGCTTCATTACAATTTGATTGTTTGTATTATCGTGTACGTTATGAAAAATTAGCATATCAAGAATTATCAAATGTAATTGATAATACAATTGCATATTGTTTCCGTCCAATAAATGAAACTGGAATGTTAATTTCAGATTTTAAAAATACACGTGATCGAAGTTATACTTTTGATGAATTACGTATTAATAATATCACGACACAACAACTTCTTTCATGGTCTGCTTCAATAGATCTTGTTGAACAATATCAATTTTATCTAAATGAAATAAATCCTTCTCTATCGTCATTATCGAATGAATTATTCTATAATTGTACAAAACCATGGTTTGGTATTCGATGTCAATATTCATTTGAATTTAGTGAAGAAATGTCAATAAATGATATTGTTGAAAGTGAATTCTCTAGAAAAGCATCATATTCCGAATCGTCTAATATATTAATAAAACTGCCATGTTATATTCATCTTAAATGTGATCGTGGTGGATCTCTATTATGTCTCGATTGGCGTGAAGTATGTGATGGACGTGTTGATTGTCTTGATGGAGGTCTCGATGAAGCATTCTGCTTCGATATGGAAATTAATGAATGTAGTGAAAATGAATATCGATGTCATAATGGTTTATGTATTCCAGAAGAATTTTGGAACGATGGTGTAGGTGATGCTGATTGTCTTGATCGATCAGATGAAATAGCTGATAATTCATATCCAAGATCTTGTTTTCAAGATCCGACATTTCGTTGTGAAGAACATTCTTGTAGAACGAATTGGCATCAATTTCCATGTGGAGATGGACAATGTGTACAAAAATTTGATAAATGTCATAATGGTCGACATGCTTTATTAATTCAATCGATGATATTTCAAGGTAATTTACCGAATAAATGTTGGATTGCAATGATCTGTCTTACTATGTTGATTAATGAAATCGATGGAATAACGTGTCAAACATGGTTAATGAACGATTCAGCTATTGAATTTCTTAAAACCTGTGATTCTATTTTTCAATTTCCAACAATTCCAGTTCATTTTGATCATATTCGTTTTTTATATGAACAACCTCATTTAAAGTTGAATCAAAGTTCATTTATGTTACCCGATTATATCTGTTACAATGAAAAATTATGTGATTGTATTATACCAACATTTTTTCATAAAAATCTTACTTGCGTACACAGTCACGAATTACAATTACAATTGACCATTTCTGGACATCCATGGATTGATATGATTTTAGAGATTAATTCTTATTTTTCATCTTGTTTAATTATACAAACATTTATTGATAAGAAAATAATCTATGAAAATTCTTCATCACTCTATGAATGTCAAAATTCGTCTAAAGTTATTTCTAAGCATCGTATTACTGATGAAAATAAAGATTGTTGTATGGGTGATGATGAAGATCATCAACTTAGTTGTGTATTCAATGATAAATATCGAGTTAAATGTTCTAATAAAAGTATTTGTTTATCATCATTACATTCAATTCATGATTGTCCTGAATCGGAAAATCAATATCATAATAATGTTCCATTTCATATATTTTGTAATGGTTTTGAAGAACATTTCTTTGAAGATTTCAATGGTCAAAGTTATACAGATGAATCGGAATGTAACTATTGGCCATGTAATAATATTTATTCACGATGTGATAGTTTCTGGTTATGTTCAGATGGAAAAGATGAAGATAATTGTCATCATAAAATATGTCCTTCTGGAACACATCCATGCATATCTCCAATTAATTATTCGTTAACGTGCTTATCTGCTGAGCGAATTGGTGATGAAATTGATGATTGTCTTGGAGCATCAGATGAACTTCATTTTTGTCGACAATTGTATCCTTTAAAAGAAGATTATGAACGTTTTCGTTGTATAAATAGTGATCTATGTTTGTCAGCATCTGAGCTCTGTAATAATATTCAATCTTGTCCACTTGGTGATGATGAAAAATTTTGTAAAAATTATCACTTTGTATGTCAGGAAGATTTATCTAGTAATTATAGTTTAATCGAAGATGTTCTTTGTCAATTAAGTGAATATAAAAAAAGTGGAATAATTCATTTCTCAATTCGTACTGGACTTGTTTATCCACAATCAAAATCTGGCATTTTAGATTCAACTATTCCATGGACAAAAGAACAAAAGCATCATAATTTTAAACCTATTCAATCACAAATGAATAATTATTCATGGCCATGGTATTGTAATCGAGGACTTACTACTCGTATTTGGTTTAGAAATGACCAATTTAAGCATGGATGTATGTGTCCACCAAGTTATTATGGAGATTTATGTCAATATCAAAATGAAAGAGTAAGTTTAACATTAGGATTAATTAGAGCTGAGAAACATAATGTTTATGCTATTGTTATTATGTTAATTGATGATAATAATGAACGGCAAGAAATCGATTCGTATGATCAATTCGATTATGCACCTAGTCGAAGTTGTGGAATTAAATTAAATCGATATCTTTTATATTCGACACGACCAAAAAATATTTCGAAGAATTACAGTATACGCATTGATGCATTCGAAAAAAATACTATGACTTATCGTGGAAGTTGGCATTTATCTATACCTTTCCTCTTTTTACCTGTTAATAGACTAGCTACTCTACTTACTATTCCCTATCATTCAGTTCCAATTTCATCTGACTGTTCGATCATATGTCAAAATGGTGAATGTATTAAATATATCAACAAAAATAAATCTTTCTGTCGATGTTTTTCTGGCTGGTCAGGTGTTCCATGTGATATACCGATCAATTGTAAAAGTTGTTCATCTGATTCAATTTGTGCGGGTACGGTAAAGAATCGACCAATATGTGTATGTTCTTTGAATAAATTCGGACCACGATGTCTTCTTACTTCATTATGTGGAATAAATGCTTGTGAAAACAATGGTCAGTGTATTTCAACTGATTTAAGTGTTTCTGGTAATGATTATGCTTGTATTTGTTCTGATCAATTTTTTGGATCTAAATGTCAATATGTTAAAGCTAAACTTGATGTATCTTTAGAAAATCTAGATATTCCATCTTATCTAACAGCTTTTTTCTTTACTGTTTCTGAACAATCAGAACCAATGTGCACAATTATGCTTCAAAAATTAACTCTTTTCCAACATATTGTAACATTTCGTATTTCCGTTCCATATCATATTGTCGTCATTAAATTAAATGAAAAATTCTATCTTGGTGTCGTTCAACAATCTTCAAAGACTGATATTTCTACATCAATAAATCCTACTCGAGAATGTTTTCCTATTGAAGAAATATTTAATTTCACTCTTATGACAATGCCTCGATTTCAACGAATTAAACTCTATCATATTCCATGTCAAACTAATTTCCATCTGAATTGCTTTATCGATGAAACTTATTTATGTTTATGTACTACTGATCATCATGCAAATTGTCTTGAATTTGATCGTCATAAAAATCTTCAATGCCCATCAACACATTATTGTGCAAATGGAGCACAATGTCTTCAAGATCATCCTAATTGTCCATCAGCAATCATCTGTGTTTGTAATGAATGTTTCTTTGGTAATCAATGTCAATTTTATTCGAAAGGTTTTGGTTTAACATTAGACGAAATTTTAGGTTATGAAATAAAACGTAATGTTTTTCTAATTAATCAACCATTCTCAGTAAAATTAAGTGCTATAATAACAATGATTATGTTTACAGTCGGAATTATTAATGGTATTTTTTCAATTTTAACATTTAAAAATAAAACATCTCAAGCAGTTGGTTGTGGAATATATCTTCTGGCTTCATCAATAACTTCATTATTAATTGTAATTTTATTTACATTAAAATTTTGGTTTCTTATTCTTTCTTATAGTGATTTTTTTGCACAAAGACTTATTCTTTATTCAAATTGTATGTTAATTGAACCTTTATTAAAAGTTCTTTTACATATAGACAATTGGTTAAATGGTTGTGTAGCTGCTGAACGAGCATTTGCTGTTTTTAAAGGAATTCATTTTGATAAGAAAAAAAGTAAAAGAATAGCTAAATGGATGATTTGCTTTACGATATTTATTAATATTATTCTTCTTCTTCCTCAATTATCATTTCTTCATTTATTTGATGATCAAAAAGAAGAACGCACATGGTGTGTAGTACTTTATTCATCATCCCTACATATTTATAATTCATTTATAATATTTTTTCATTTTTTTACACCATTTTTTATTAATTTATTCTCAGCTATTTTCATTATAATAGCAACTGGTCATCAAAAAGGTGTTACAAAAACTGAACGTCTTTATATGAAACAATTTAAAAATAAATTAAAACAACATAAACATCTTCTTATTAGTCCTGTTATTCTTATTATGTTATCATTACCTCGTTTAATAATTTCATTTACATTAGATTGTAAGAAATCATCTAAACATTTTTGGTTATATCTTATGGGTTATTTTGTTTCATTTATGCCATCAATACTTGTATTTGTTGTATTTGTTTTACCATCAACAGTTTTTAAAAAAGGATTTAAAGAAGCAATGCTTCATGGTCGACGACGTACTCCTTTATTAAAAATTGACTTTTATTTAAACAAACGTTCTTGATATCATTTTATTTTGATATACATATAATTAAAGAATTAGAAATATGATAGTATATGATTCTGTATTATTATCTTTGTCGCGTTATTGCTTCATTCTAACATGTTTATTTGCTTTATATTCTTGTAACGTCTACTATAAATATATTCATGAACATAAAATTTATAAATATGTGAGTTTCATGAGTAATTGATATAAAAATCTCTTTCTTGTCATCTATTAATAAGAATGATTTTCTCTGAAAATTCACTTTTTTATCTTTTCAAAATGTATTAATTGACTATTTTCTTTCTTTATTTGGTGAGAGACATAAGTATTTATTTTAAAAAAAATTAGATTTAGTATGGGTATTGAGAACACGGAAGTTGAAACAATAATATAAGTAATTTGAATAAAGATTGGTGCGGTCCTATGGTCTAGCGGTTAGGACATTGGACTCTGAATCCAGGAGCCCCAGTTCAAATCTGGGTAGGACCTTTTTTTTCTTTTTTTTCTTTCTTTCTTTCTTTCTTCTGTCAATACTGACGTAGAGGTAAAAGAAAAACGTTCTGTTGTTTTCTTTCTTTTTTTCTCGTTCTTTCTGATGCATTATTGTTTATAATTTTTTTAGAGAGATTTTCCAATATCAAAAATAAATTAAGTTAATATATTAACAAAGGTTTGAATATTCTAAAAGGTCAATTTATTTATTATTTAACAATTCTTCTGTTATGAGTAATTATTATGATCACGATAAAATCTATATTGAAATTTTTGTAGAATGTTTTTGATTTGTTTCTTTATCAAATTCATGTTGTATTAAAATGTATTTTCAAATATTGGAATATCGTGCATTATGTTTACTGAAAAATAAACATGCATTCATGAATGAAAGATTTGTCACTATATATAATAAGAGAAACAATTGGATAATCTATCATGAAACTTTGGTATTTATCACACAATAAATCCTTCAACTGCATTGTTTGTATGATATGTAAGCCCCATCGAAGGAAAATAGTTCCATCGGAATTACTAGATTTCATTTCCATATAGATATGTACTTAAAAAGTGTTAAAGAAATGTTTTAATTCTTGGTATCTGTAGAATCAGTTGCAATGCAATTTTGTAAAAGATAATAAACACATACTCCAAAGGTATGAATAACAGCTTGAATTAATTAGATAATCTTTTATAGTATCTTATTGTCGAAATGATAAAGTAAATCCTAAAAGTTTATGAAAGTAAAATAAATAAGAATGAAAAAATAATTATGATACAAAAGAATTTTGAGTCTAGAAAGAAATTACTTGATTTGTGACTATGATATTAAATTGATTGGTAATAATGAAAAAGACAATATAGAATTGAATTCTTTTTTAAAATACACAAAAAGGCATTTGCTGCAGTTTGTTCGAAATGTAACATAATATACTAGTAATAGGATGCAATTTCGTACCATTTCTAGTTGTTTAATCAAGTAAGCCTCAGAAAACCCATTCATATTATTCTTGTTTTCGATCGCACATTGCCATGTCGGTAAATGGATATATTCTCAATCAGTATGGTCATGAATTATATAAGATTGGAGGAATTTTTATGTTGTACTTTCGAAGGTTCTATTTTCAAGCTATTCTAAATGTATACTTCTGTTTATTAATAATATTTAAATAGAATATTTTAATTGATGAAATTTAGAAAAATATATAAAATGACTCAACAGTTTGTCCTTAATAGGAAGAATGAATATTTCTTTCGCTCTATTTAACGATAAATACTAAACGTTTGATATTGCATGTTCTATAACTAAGTAACTATTTCTTTCTTCTATGCTTGTAAATCTGCTTAGTGCATAGTAAAAGTAGTGGCAATAGCACTTTAATACCTTTCAAAAGGCTCGAGAAAATGTTCTCCACGTATATATTGATAGTTCAAATAGTACTCTGTAATTCTATAATATTTCACCATTCTTCAATTGGTACAATTGATAATGTAAGAATTTCGATCAAAGCTGTTCATCTCTGCTTTAGATGGATAAGTAAAACTTTCGCGTAGGTGTTCTACTTCGTACTACATTATATATTTCAGCAAGAGTTATTCATCGTGGACTATATTTCGTTTTCAGTGACCAGACTACACCTTTCGGAACTGCTGACAGATACTATGTATAGTTTCGTGAAGGACAAGAAGAGATTGAAGACGAAAAAAGACCTAACAGATACAGTAGTATCCACTATCCAGAAACTGAATATTCAACAACAATCAAGATAAAATTCAAGGTATTCTACAACTATGGTAATTCGAAATACTGGAACATACAACCTCACTGGAAGAGTTACTAAGATTGACACATACAATCCTGATACAGAAGCTCCGACCAGTGAGTTCCACTTGATTTTCTTGAGTTTCATGGATTTCTTGAATTCCCAATTTCTGAAGGCTAAATACATCTCTAAAGTTACAGAAGACAATTTACTATGTCCTGATGAAATTCTGATTGGTTAACTAAGGTCGAATTTCAAGTTTTATCAGAGGTTCTTCTTGCCTCGTTCTAAGCCGCGCACTATATCGACAACATGTGGCAAGAAATCGCAAAGCTAATTATTTCAATATTTTGAAAACTTTATCGAATTTTAGACATCGAAGAATTCCATGTGCAAAGTCAATGTTTGTGCAGGTATTCAAACTTTTGTCTTCACGAACCGTAAGCATATAACCTATCAAGTATAATTTGGACACAAACATGATGCGACATATTGCGAACTATATCCAGCACTCAAAAACATGCTAAAATTGATAACGTTCAATCACAAATAATTCTTTCACATATGAAGAGAACAGTTGCTAGTATTACATTGGCGCATAAGTTCTGAGAATTTTTTTTTCTGGTTTAACAATAACTTTATTTTTCAACAAAGATATGTAACGTCAACCAGCAATATAATCGCTATTGTTTTACATAAGTATGGACGTTTGGTTCCACACCAGTTATCCAAAGACAACTTGGTTCAGCGAGCATCGATTTGTGCTTCATTGCTTTTCAGACAAAAGCATGAGCCCTTTTTGGATCGAATTGTCACTGAAGATGAAAAATGGGTGTGTTATATCAACGTACGTCGTAGAAGGCAGTGGCTTGATCCTGGCCAAAAGCCATTTCCGAATGTAAAACCAGACATGCATCCAAAGAAGATAATGTTGTGCATCTGGTGGGATATGAAAGGTGTCATCTATTTCCAGCTGTTAGATATCAATCAAACGATTACCGCCAATGTCTCCTCTCAACAGTTGCAGCGATTAAATAAAGTTCTATCTCAAAAGCGACCGGCTTTGGCGAATCAAAAAGCCGTCATCCTTCTCCATGACAATAGTCGACCTCATGTGGCACAGTTGACTCAGCAAAAAATCGAACAGTTAGGATGGGAAGTTCTTCCGCACCCGCCGTGGTCACCAGACCTTGCACCATCCGATTATCATCTGTTCCTATCTCTTCATAACTACCTGTGCAATAAACACTACGAAGACTTCGATGAGCTGAAATCCGATCTAACTGCCTTTTTCGAATCAAAACCGGGTAGTTTCTACAGACGTGGAATTGAACTATTGCCAGAAAGATGAGCGAAGGTTGTCGAAAATAATGACGATTATATTGTTGATTGATGTTGCATATCTTTGTTGAAAAATAAAGTTATTGTTAAACCAGAAAAAAAAATTCTCAGAACTTACGCGCCAATGGGATAGTAAGCACACAGTAGTTTTTCGGTCAACAAATAGGCTATGCTTCATTATAGTTTCTTATTCTCAATGAATCACATTCACAATTAATTATGAACTGTTATATGATGAATCATAGAAAAAGATAGTTGACATGAATTAGTGTTTTCGTTGCATGGATTCTTTGGAGTATGATCGCTTTGCTTTCTATGCAAAGGCATGATAAACTACATTGATCAATGTTTGAACATACAACAGCAATCAATCCACATTGATTCTTTGGTAAATGTCTACAGTTTTTACACTATGCAATCCTTTAATTCTCTTTCTACATTTTGAAAACTTCACACTTGAAAATCATGCGTGGGGCTTAACTTTTAAAAAATGATCTAATCATCTGTATTGGAGTAGCACAAGCGTGTATAGTCATAGGTTATCATTTTGGCATCTTCATTGCTGCATACTCGATAAATACGGGACAAGACTTCCAATCGATATTGTGTATTAGGGAGAGATGTTGAAAGATTCATATGCTTGCATAAAGAGTGTCACAGTCAGTAATGTTAAATTGTTGCTAGATTGCTCGCATAAAACTTTTACTGAAAAAAAATCAGTTTAGATGAATATTGTTGATGACGTTTGTATTGAAGAGTAGAAGACATATCGCGATGACAAACAGAGATGAGAATAAGAAGAAAAGTTGATATGCAATGACAGAGCTCTTCTATTACGATTGCGTCCGTAAGATTTCCACAACTACACATCCTTTTGAACTGCGGTTTGCAACAAAATATAGCTTAGTGTTCATAGTCATTATTCACCGGAATCATTTCCAATCTGTCAACTACTTGATATCATTAAAAGTTGAAAAAGGTAAAATTATACTTTTTCAATTTGATTCAAAATTGATCGTGTACTAGTTTTTTTCTGAAAAATAACATCTTCGTATTATAATATCAAAATAATCAAGTTAGATTCAAATGTAAATTTTTTAATTGTAATACGAACTATTTATTAGACGTGAGTCAATGATAATATTATGGCGACTTGTTGACTTCAATAAGGATTGAAAGCAAATATGACATTCTTGTTCTTTTCAAATTTTTTTTATACACGTGTGTTCTATAGTGTGCAAAAAACTAAAACAATTCAGAGCCTTATTATAAGTCAACGTAGTCAAATCCGACTAATGGAACGAATGAGATCTTTGTTATATCTGCTCGGTATTTTATTCGAAGATATTGTGACTTTTGAAGAACAGTTGTAAAAAATTACACTGGTAAATTCTGCACACATTTTCTTCGTATATTGTATTCTACCCTTTTTTTCCTCTATACCTGTGAAGTTTAATATTCTCTCTCATCGGTCAGCTATTCTCGAAGTACCTTTATATTTCATTTTACGCAGTTGTTTGTGAAAAAAGAGAAGTCTTGAATCGTCTTCTTTTTCTTGTTCTATCATACAAAAGATCGCCTTCCTCATATAAAATTAGACATCATTAGGTTGAATAATCAATTGAATTTTCAAGTAGTATATCTGTTAGCGCATTATCTCGTGTTCAAAACATTTTTTATGGGTTGTCTAAAGTACTTTATGGCACCAGGACGTAAAGAATATTCTGAAGATTTCAGAAATTCAGTAATTAAACGAAATCTAAACGATGATTCACGGAGAGAAATTGCTGAATATATGGATATGCCTCGAACAACTGTTTAGGCAATGAACAGAAAAAGAGACAACAAAACGTGTTGATGAACTTATTCAAAGAACATTGATCTCTGATCGATGAAAATTATCATTATCTATACAAGAGGGTGTGGGTTGCACGAAAGAAACCATTGATGACGGATAAAAACAAACGAAAAAGTTTGATCTATGTCGCAAAACTTGTTGAAAAAGATTGTTATTTTCTGGAGAATATAATTTGGTCTGATGAAACTAAATTCAATTTATTTGGTTTCGATGGAAAGTGATGATGTGGAGAAATGCTGCTGAAGAATTTGACCGAGATTATATGCGTCCAACTATCAAACATCATGAAGGAAATATAAAAGTTTGGGGTTATTTCAGTCGACAAGGTGTAGGCAACTTAGTATTCGTGGATGGAATTTTAACTGATGAAAAGTATAAAGATATTCTTTAAACAAGTCTGTTTCAGTCAGCAAGAAAAATTGGATTTCGATTGAATTTTATTCTCCAAGATGATAATGATCTCAAACACAGATTACATGTTGTAACAAAATGGTTAGATGAGAAAGATGTACAACGTTTAAATTGACTATCTCAAAGTCCTGATCTCAATCCCATAGAAAATCTGTGGAATGAATTAAATCATTATGTTCGAAAACGTATACTACTACCAAAAAACGAACATGAGTTAAAACAAATGCTGGTAGAAGAATGAAATCAAATTGAAGATAATGTCATTCAAACATTAATTGATTCTGTCCAAAATCAATTAGATGAATGTATAAAACAAGGAGGATTTCCTACTCGATATTGCTATTATTTTATGAGAAACAAAAAAATACAGATTTTCACAAAAACAAAAATAAAAAATTTGAAAAGAAAAAGAATGTTATATTTGCTTTCAGTTCTTATTGAAATCAACAGATCGCCATATTATTATCATTGGCTCCCTTCTACTAAACAGTTCGTATTACAATTAAAAAATTTACATTTGAATCTAACTTGATTATTTTGATATTATAATAAGAAGATGTTATTTTTTAGAAAAAAGCTACTGTACAATCAATTTTGAGCCAAATTGAAAAAGTATAGTTTTACCTTTTTCAACTTTTAACTACATCCAGTAGTTGACAGATTGAAAGTAATCGTAGTGAAAGATGACTATGAACACTAAGCTATATTTTGTTGCAAATCGCAGTTCAAAAGGATGTGTAGTTGTGGAAATCTTACGGATGCGATCTTACTCGTCAGTTGTACGCGCAGTTTTGAGTACCACTGTAGTTACATAAAAATGGAGAAAGGAAAATGATACAAATATTTTATTTATATTAATAATACATATACCTATTATTATAATTCGTCTTCATATTTATCGCCTGGTGTTGATAATGATTGATATGTCGGTAAGCCGTTGCTTTGATAAAGTTGCTTTTGACAACTCTAATAGAAACTATAATTTAACTCATTAATATATGTCAATAAATACACCTTTGTTACTAAATATTTTCACTTACCTGATGTTGATATGCAACTCATACATTATTTGAAAAGAATATCTTTTGTTCGTTTAAGTGGACACAACAACTATTAACTGTCGTTGCTTAAAAATGAATAAATCGTGCACAGACATTGATATATATATATATATAGATAGATAGATAGATAGATAGATACATGTATACAAAGACATCATGCGACGTGCCTTGAAGATCAGCCAAGAATCTTGTCTGAATTTCAAGCAAATTGAAATATCTTATGGTTCTTTCCAGATTCTTGTTTTTCTTGATAGTCTGTCAAAATTCTTTTTTTTCTTGAACTTCGGGTAAGAATCTTTTTTTCCTTTCCTGCCAAAAGAATCTTATCTGATCAATCAAGGAAAACAAGAATCTGGACAGAATAGATCCAAGAACATTGACTAGTGTTTGATGTTGTTTCAAGTTTCATGAGATAGTTTTTTTTTCGATATTTTACAATAAAGGAAAATGAAATTAAGATTTAATCTGAAAAAAAAACGACTGAGTTTCTGATTAATGAGAAAAAGATCTAAACTGTGTAAAGATTCAACTTAGATTTGCATGTAAAGTTTTTTTTATTTACTACGCTAGTACTCAAAAGCATTTCATGTATCATTTTTCCTTTGCATTTAAATAATTCTACTTTTTCAAAAATGAATTTTTCATTGGTAGAATTCTACAATTAGACTACTTTAAAAAATTCTTAAACTATTCCATTGCACAATATTTATTTTCGTATATATATACAAAACATTTCTGAATACTATTTTTATTTTATGTCATGTGGTGTATTTGCCCTTTAAAATAAGAGATAAGCGCAAAAAAAACAATTAAAAAACTCTACATATTCTTTTACTTTGACCGGCCGCAATTGCTCTCACATTTTTGTTTCCTTATCTATCAATATTTTTTTCTTTTTCTCAGTCTCATAGTTTCAATATGAGCAAACGAATAGTAATATTTTTTTAAATGCGTCTATCAGATTTTTCTTATCAATGTCATAAGACTGATGCATGAGACAAATATAAGACGAGCCCCAAGGGTAATGGCGTATGAAATATATTGTATCCTGTAGTTCATATATCATTCGTTTCAATGATGGATACATGCGAACACAACAAAAAGGTATTTATCAGATTTTATAGTTTTTCAACTGCAAACCAGATGGGAAATGAAATTTTTTGATTGAATCTTCGAAGTTAGAAGACATCATTTATCGAGTAATCAGATTTGTTAAATCAAGAATTTTCTTCGTTTAAACAATCGATAGATTCATCTTTTAAAAACATGGATCTCACAGAACGTATTTATTTTTAACAGGATATTTCAAAAGTATTCGCTTTTCTGCGAGCTCAACTTCAAACTAAAGAAAAAGAATTACTTGAATTACAACGAGTTAATCCATGTTTATTAGCACCTGACTCAGATCAGATCGGCATGGTGGTTGATGCAATCGCTTCTCTTGAATTGTCTACTCAAGAAGGATCATTTGTTTTTGCATCGACTTCTGTTTACGATGATGCCCTACTCTGTACGTACGATTGTTCAACTGGTTTGAACTCAATCAAAACTCTTCCATCTTCAGTTTGGCTTGCACAATCGAATCCAGTGAAACAAAAAAATGAGCAACAATCATTCATATTTAGCCATCTTTTATCATTACCTATCAACGCTTATCTAGCATCATCGTCTCCATTTTTCGGAACAACAGCTAAAACACAAAATCAATCATTAAATCGTATACCTATGATTAATCCCTTACTCTTTATGCCTATTGATACCTTCAAAGCATCTTCTAAAATTTCTATGTCGACTACACTCAAAGATAATAAAAATGTGTACGTATATTTGATAATTTTCTCTAATGGGTTCAGTTTTGGGCTTGCTTCCATAGTCAGGATCAATACATTGAATTAATCTTTCATTCTAAAATTAAATGTATCTTTTTTTTTTAATATTCATATTTAGTATCTTATTAGTTCGATAAAGAAGAGAATCATTGCAACAACAATTTTAAAATCATAAATATTCAGTATTTGATTTTATTTTCAGGCAAAACAATGTGTCATCAACATCAGAAAAACCGAAGAGTATATTGAATAGCGAGGTGATTTTTTCGAAAGAATATTGGCTTCAAGACAACCAAAATGTATCGTCTACAGCAGATAAAATATCTTGTCGTACTTGATACAATGGAAACGTCTTTGACTTCGAAAAATGATCTTCAACAAATCTAATCAATCTAGTTTACACACAAAAACTATATCAACATTGAACTTTTATTGATTTGCCTTTCTTTACAAATATAATCATTTTATCTATTAGTTAATAAATGATTAACAATTTAATACATTATTTTTGTTTTTATATTGAATATTTAAACATGCAAATATTAATTGATTTCAAATATTATTTGTATTTCGTAAGAAAGTTTGCGTGCTTTTCACACAAAGTGACATATGTTTAAGAAGTTTGTGAAAAAGATATAAATAAATAGTGATATGAAAATTGTTTAATTCTTTCGTAGTAAAAATGTTTTCCTTTACTAGATAACTATTCATTCGTTTTTTTTTGAATTATAAAATTATGATTATCTTTAAAAGGATTCGTGTCAAGCTTTAAAAAAAATTATTAAACTCAGATTTAGTTCATCTGAATTGAATTATTTAACAATTCGAAACGATTGCAAGCTCTAATCTTTATGCATCATGTAAATATGTAAGCTATTAAATTTGCTGTTGTTACAACAAAAGCGAAGATGAATACAATTCGCAAAGTTTAGCAGTAGCTTATACATTATTAGAAATTTATCGAAAGTTCGATTTCCAAACACTAAACTTGTTCTGTTTATTTTATTTGTAAATTAATCATGCAGTCTGTATTGTGGAAAAAATTTTTGTACGTTTTTCAGATGCAAAAATTGTCCTTTTTAAGCGACTTCATGCATCTTTTATTATTAAAGTAGATGGTTTTGATGTTTTCTGAATGGACGTGAAAATGACCAAACGGGAACCGCACTCAAGATGTTCCAATGTGTTTTCAAAAATTCTTATCTGCTTTGGTATTCTGACAAAAGTGACTGAAGCTGCACACTGAAGTTTTATCGATAATAAGAAAAAATTCTTATGTACTGTATAATTTTCAATACGACAAGATTAACGAGTCATTATTCCAACTTTTTTTTGTAAGTAAAAACTCGAAAAATTACCGTTCTTCACTTTTTTTTAATGGTATAACGGTATGATGTCAATAGTTATTAATGAATCATAAGAGATGTTTCAAAAGTTCTGAAACAATCTTAAAATTCATTGCTCTTGTATTCAACACAAGCAATGTTTTTTTTTGTTATTTTGGCAGATTATTTTACCTCAC
>CAJNOL010001042.1:9111-27028 GCA_905250125.1 Rotaria sordida | reverse complement strand
ATAAGACCATTCCCCAGAATCACAAGAAATTAAGGAATTTACCGAAATTACTAGAAAATTTTGGCAATTACGAAAATTTCAATAAAGCTTGATTTCTGAACATATTACACTATTTGAATATGAAAGATAAGCACCTAGCCCCGAGAATGACAAGGAATTAAGAAAATTACTGGAATTTGTGAAAATTTTTTCTAGTCATTTCGATAATTTCCTTCATCTCTTGTGATTCTAAGGGATAGAGTCTTATATTTCCTGTTCAAATAATACAACATATTCAGAATTTAAGATATTTAGAAATCTCCATAATTACCGATATTTCCCAGTAATTTCGGTAATTTGCTAAATTTCTTATGACTCAGGGGATTAGGGTCTTATCTTTCCTATCTTAATAGTATAATATATTCAGAATTAAAGATATATAGAAGTTTCCGTAGTTTCATGGTAATTTTGATAATTAGTTTTATTCCATCATCGGCTGATATATTTACGTTGTTGTACGTAGTTGGAAATATCGGTAAATACGGAACTTTATTTTCTCGGAAGTTTAAACATACCTCTCGACAGGGAGAAAGATTTAAATTATCATCTGAAAAGAAATTAGTTTGAATTCCATTGGAATCATGAAAATTTATTATTGTTTTATTGATTAAGACTGAACATGTTACATCTTAAATTTTTCTAAAATCCAAAATATTCTTCTAGTGTCTGATTTATTAAAGTAGAGCGAAATATCAATTTCCATATATTTATATACGATTCGATAGAGTTCAACAAGCTCTATAAGAATATGACTATAAAAACAACGAAATTCTGATCATATTATTATTACAAAGTTTAGAAGAAACCAAACAGACTAATAAAAATCTCACATCTTGCAATGCACTGGCATCAAAAAAATAAAGAATCTTGTTATTCATTATTTGATTTTATTCCATCAGTACATAGAGAAATTATTGTAACGATTACTAGAAAAAATGCTTTACATTCATTTATTTATGATTCGGAATTATTATTAACTGAAAAGAATTATTTTTATAAAAAAACAAACAGTAAATGAAAAATAGAAATAATATCATTATTAATTTCAACATTAAATATTTATTTAAACATTAATTCATTCTTCCCAATTATTTTTATCATTCTAAATATTAACAAGTCAATCTTAAACAACTCTTAATCAAACTCAATGTTTTTCAATATATTTCAAATAACTAGTTTCTTTTTTGCTTGTTTTTTTTTCTAATAAACATTTTTCAAAAAATTTCTTTTTATCAAAGTCAAAATCTTTATAATTTGTAGTTCTATTCACCTCTATGATGAGCTTTTTATTTGAATAATCTCTCTTAATCTTTTATTTATTTAAAAAAAAAAGATGACGAAGAGAGTTTTAGATTTTTTTTCAAGGAAATCCGGTAAAAAAACATAACTTTATTATGGACATTTATTTGTCCACTTTTGAAGCACACAGTGATAAGCGTTTTCATGAGAAATGGATAAGTCATAAACTGAAAAAAAAGATATAGGATAACTTGATTTTGTCATACAGCATTAAGAAAATCTTGTGTTCCCTCATCAATGATTTGATTCGAGGAAAGATTTAGTCTGATGAGTGCCTAAAGATCAGGTGAGGAAAACAAATTTATTGATAGAGCAAGTCTTCCTCTACAAATCTGCCTATATTCCATTGTGTAGTCAAACCCTTATAGTCGCCTTTATTTGTTGACACTTAAATGTTTTGTATTATTTGAATATTTTTATTAAATTAAGAAACAAAACTATTTGACAGATAAGAACTTTTCATAGAAGATGATATTCACTTCTTTCTATTGATAGATATATTTAGAAAATATTTGATCTTTGAATAAGATAATAAATTTATTTTATTTAAATAATAATTAATGTATTATTGCAGTAGGAAAATAATCTTGCAAAGATCTGGAATAAGTTTTTTCTCCAACTAATATAATTTCATTTATTTTGGCACAATTAATTCGTGTATCATCTCGTGTAAAATTGTGTGTTACTCTTTCTAATGATTTATAATTGATATCAAGAAAAATGTTATTATGAAAATATGTTTTTGTATTAAATAAAAATTCTTCTATATAATCTTCATGAGCTTTTGAAATATCAAGTGTAATAAGATGATTATATTTAACAATTGATGAATTGTAATCATAATTTATTGATTTATAAGATTGTTTATATTTTTGTGATTGATTATTAATCAATGTTAAACTTTCCAGAAATGGAAATGATTGAGAAATTTGAATAAAAAATTCATGTTCAAAAGGATGTTCATCATATAATGATATTAAACGAACATATTGATATAATCCACCTGGAAAATGATTTGTTATATTTTGATAATATTGCATTTCAGATGGATATGAATAAATATGACATTGACCTATTTGTTTTTCAAGAAAATAATCAACATAAGATATTATTTTAGTATGCTTAAAATCTATGAATGTCTCTTGAATATCTTCTTTTGATGGTAAATTTATTTGATTATTAATAAACATAAGTGAATGAATATGAAATGCAAATATATTTAGTTGAGGCATATGTGACAATATATTTGTCTTTATATGATTTCCATCAATAAATGTATCCTTAACATAGAACGTAAGATATAAACCAAGTTTTTCTAAATTTGTCATTCGATAAAGAAGTGGCAGAATTAATTCTTTATAACATGATATTTCCCAAGGACATGATAGAACAAAACACTTTAGATTTGGAATTTTTACCTAGAAAAATAAAGCAAAAAAATATGAAATTTATTTTCTTTTAAATAAACAAACTTTATTTTCAGGTAGATCTATTGAAAGAACTTTAGCCAAATCAACATAGAGTGTTTGCAGTTGACTGAAACGACCATCAAGAAGATAAAGACATTGTGAGAAACTTTGAATCTTGATATTTAATACCAAAAGACTTGAAGAAGAGAAACTTCGAAATGGAACATCAATTAATAATCGGACAATATTTTCAAATGATGATTCAGAAAATGTTAAATGTGTTAAATTTATAAATATAGAAAAAATACAACTACAGATTTTCACTTTTGTAAATAGATCTTTTTTCTTTTCATCAATTGTTATAATAAGTCTTGTTATTTGCTTTTTAAAAATGCCACATGAAAGATTTTTATCTAAATACAGAAATATACAATCAGAAATCAAAATTTCTCTAAATTATTCTAAGTTTCGGTGGCGGATTTAGAGGGGTGATGGGGCGATTACCCCTAGCCCAAAAAAAATTTTTCGCTTTTTCTCAGCAGAAAAGTCTTAAAAATAATCTGATATTATGTTCTATGATTATAATCGTCCCTTGTCCTCTTCACTGAAGCGCCCCTAGTCTAGAGCCCATCGGGTCCGGATCCAAAAATTCTTGGACCCGATGGGCTCTACTCTAGTCACAACGAATCGCCCCACATCATAAAAAATCTAGATCCGCCACTGATAAGTTCATATTGAAATATAAATTAGAGAAAATTCTTTCGTATATTCAATGACCTATTTAAGTATATTAATAATTTCAGGAAAATATTAGTATTCATTTTAAGGTGTCTTATCATTTGTTTAGAATTAAAAGGAATTCTACTGAGATTTTCTTACCAGTAAAAAGACGTCTAGCTGTCTTTTCTTTCATATTATATAGGCCAAGTCCATATAAGTTCGGATAATCTGCAGCATGTAGAATATGTTTCGCAGATGATGATTCAATGTAAAGCCATTTGATTTTCATAGATATATCAGGTAAAATTTGTAAACAATATCGATTAAGTATAACATGCGAAGAAAATTTATTAAGAAATTTATTAGATGACCATTTGACAAAGTTCAGACTACTTATGAATAATGGATCATGTATTATTTTATTCAATCGTTTATTAACACCATGCAAAGAATAAAGTATATCAAGATTATCCAATTTTTCAAAAATAAGCAAAAGAATTTCATCGGTTAAGTCATTCAATTCGAAACATGAACATGAACATAACATATTTATCCTTACTTATCTATTTGTTTCATCTGAGAAAGATCAATATATATACGATCCAACGCACTAGACAAATAAAGCTAAATTAAGAAATGTGATTGGCGTTGCCATTTAGAAACACCAATCACATTTCATAATTAATATTCTAATTCGTCGTTTCTTTCAGAATATACTTGGTCATTTTATTTGACCGATGTCGTCAAGAAGAACAACAATAATGCATTTCTCAATAGTCGAAATTATCAATGATTTAATGAGTTTATTGTTAGAAGAATGTTGTTATTTATTGAATATGTCCAACAAGAATGATGAATAGTACTCAATTTATTCTTATGTGATGATATTTTCTTTGGTTTATTTCTAATAATTCATAAATATATTTACCATTGATAAAAATATGAAGTAGATCACAGTTCATGTACTTTCTATGTGGTACGTACCCACAAGGCGACGAAGTGAATAATCAATATCGGAAAATGCACCAAGAGAGGGCGCCACATATCTTGCCACTTTTTCAAGAACTTTTGATACTATATTTTGAACTTATAAAGTGATTTAATGATTTTGGTAGTGATAGTTTTACTCGCCCTAGTTCGGTTTAAGAGATCGTCACTGATTGGTCGTTGAGTATGAACCATATTGGCTGGACATAATCATAGAAACATCATATGATGATAAAGACTATTGTCATCATTTTAGACTATTGATAAATCGTCTATGTATGCAAAAGAAATAAAGAATTGTTTATTGCTGTTTGTTATACCATATTGTTCATCGACGTCGTTGCCTGGAAAAATAATTTTATGCTTAATATGTGGGAAAAAAGATCGACAAGCTCGTTGCAAGTATACGCAAATTTGCACAATTGAACGAGAAGAAAAAGTTCGTAAAGCATATCAAACTCGTTATAATAAGGAATTAAGTGGTACACTACTAAATCAATTAGTGCATGCAATTTGCTACAAATCACTTGTTGTTGGAATTGAACCAGTATCTGTCGCAAATAAAATAGGAAGACCAAAACGAAAAAAAAAATATTCATGTCTTGATTCAAATCCTGCTAGAATATTAATGGATATTACAAATCATCCAACAACAATTACTACAAAATCTAATTTCTTTTCTACTGAAGACAGAAACAAATCATTTTATGTTGGTGAAAATAATGAAGTGAGTTTCTTTATGAATGACTTTAGTTTAACGTACAAATGTTTTTTTTTGCTTGTAGAAATATACTTCTGAATTTACAGTTGAGTGCAGCTCGAATGCAGCACCAACATTATCTTCATTAATTGGTATTCATGATCAAATTTCAAGTAGTAGTATATCATTTGTACAATCCGAACAAGATATTATCTCAAGAAATTCTACTGAAGCATCATTGATCACCAATGGTATAACAGAAGCCACATCCACATATGAAGTGTTTGAACCAATTATAGTAAACTCAAATTTTCAAAAATGTAGATTTAGGTTCTATTAATTTTCTATCTTTTTTTAGAACAATTATAACGACGTGTTTGCTGATCGACAAGAGGAAGATATTACAACGTCAACTGATATTGAATCAATAGAAAAATATACAATAGATTCAACACAAACAGCATTAACATATGAAGTATTTGAACCAATTGTAGTAAACTCGAATTTTCAAAAATGTAGATTTAGGTTCTATTAATTTTCTATTTTTTTTTAGAATAATTGGAACAATGTATTTGCTGATCGTCAAGAAGAAGAAGATATTACAACGTCAACTGATGTTGAAGCAATAGACAAATATACAATAGATTCAACACAAACAGCATTAACAAATGAAACTATATTTCAAGTATTATCAATGACTGATTTAACTGAATGACATAGATTTTTTAACACTTGATTTTAATTTTCAAAGGATGACACACGTGCAGCTAGTCCCGACGACGATGATTTATCTTTTGAAATGGTCATCAATGATCAATGTACAAATGAAGTTGTAATACGAAATGAAAGTATAAAACGAAAACGAGATAAATTGAAACGAACACGAAAAAGAGTAATTTTGATAAAATTAGCATTTTATTATTTTACTCATGTTTCCATTTAGATATTTACTCATTCTTTTAAACATCGTCGTCGGTCAATCATCACACAAAAACCATTACTACTATATCCTGATCAAGATACACCTAATGATTTTTATTCAAACAGTTTTGAAGAGTTATGGTGGTTGTACTCGTTGCAACTGTTATAAAAATAATTTATCTTGTACAGCTTTTTGTAGATGTCATCAAGATCTTTGTTGTAATAGAGTAAATATTCTGGTTCTTCCAATAACTTTATTATTAGTTTCCTTTTTTTATTAAATTTTTCTTTATTTAGACTTACAATTCATCAATTCAACAAGTGAAAATCAAGTCGAATAAATTCGGATTAACACCTTCATCAATTCAAAATAATTCATTTCATGTAACATCAATACAATCTCAATCTATCTACGTAAACGATACAGTTGGTATCCAGCTCTCTTTTTTTTCCAGGTTGTTAAAAATTTTTTCATGTTACATTAGCTAGAGTATTACTGAATATCATTCTGAGATGGCATCAAATAACTCGTACGTCGATCCAATCACTACATATTCTGATAGTAATATATTGAACCCATCGCTACATTCTCAATCAACGAATTTTGCAACTGATCATACATTTTACTTGAAGAAGGATCTTCAAATTACGACGTCGAAACGCCGCAGACTATTATCAGTATTTATATTACTCGTTTTAGTATATTACATTACATTGTGTGCATTTATTTTTTTATAGGAATCTTCTGAAGATGAACGTGTATTTCAATCACCATATGCGTGTTCAACTCCGAAGCTCAATGGAATGAAAAATAATCTTACATCATTGAATTTTGTGAGTATTTCTTATATCTTCACATAAATGATCTGAATCTTTTTTTCTAGAAAACTCCATCACTGACAGTATCACTAACACCTCGTCGCACTCCTCATTTTCGAAAATACTTTCGCACAACGAAAACTGCAAGTCAACCTGATCTTAATTAAACTTTTCTTTTTTATTTCAATGTGTCTCGTTTGTTGTTCTGTTTCTTTTTTCTATGGTCTTATTTGTGTTAAATTTCATTATGAAAGCAATTTTTTTCATTGATATAAATAATTTATTGTTTTTTTTGTCTAAATTCTGTATGACCTTCTGTACAGTTTTGAAAGATTTTTTTTTCTACAAAGTACCTTATCTTTTTTTGTCAATCTCTTCATTTATTTAATTGTTCTCTACGCCTATTGAAATTTATGACTAGTTTTAAATTTTTGTATTAAATAAATTATTTCAATAGCAAAACATTTCTATTTTCTCGAAAAGTGATTCATACATACTCTAAATTTTCAAAATAAACATATTATTATGAAAAAAAAACATGCATTTCATCTTAGAAATACATTTATATATCAAAGAGAAATTTTTCGAAATATAAATATTCTTCTTAGATGCGTTCATATTTATCTAAATGATGAGAAATATTTCTTAGGGAAATGATGCGATATGACTCAACGTTGAGATGTGTTCAACCAATCACGTGAAGGCAATACGCCATCTGGAATATCTTTTTAAAGCTACTTTTTTATAGAAAACAAAAAATATAGTTTGATAGAGAATAATTTTCTCTATCTGTCGATGTCCAATTTATGTTCCGCCTCTCCCAAAACCGATAACACCAATCACTATGCGCCGATATTGTTTCTCTTATTTCACTATACTCTTTGCCGTGTGGGTCCGTACCAATGAGAAAGATGTACTAGAAACATATAAACGGTTATGTTCTTTCGGTGTATGAATTATTCAAAGAATATTTCGATGGATTACATCTATTTGATTAGAAGAAAATTTTAAAAAATGTTTTCTGATTATCATTCAGTTTAAAAGATTTTCTTTCATTTTACATTCGAACTATTCTTCCTATGAGATTTATCACAAAATTTAGTTAATCAATGTTGTTTTATAGGATATCATTGATGATTGATTATATTTCTAATGAACAATATGAAAATCTTCAAAGAGACATTTTCGTGTAAAATTCTAATCATATTTTGATACTTCAAGAAACGAATTATAAACTATAAGTTCGAGATGTTTAAAATATTGATTCAAATAAGTAGTACTATCTGATTTAATGTAAAATTGAGTATTTGAAACTGAAATTAATTGTTATATAGAACGAATTGATGGTAAAGAAAAAAAAACATATTCACATGAATTATATTTAAAATACTTCGAATAGCATTTATTTATCAAGAAGCAATTGATGTAAAGCATCCATAAACATGACATGAAACAAGTTTTTGTGGTTAATTTATTGCAATTATTCAATGAATAGTCTTTTTAAAAAAAAGTATAAACAAATTAAATTCTTTATGAATTTCGTCACTTTTAATCGACAAAGTATTAAAAATGAAGAATTTTATGTTCTAGTAAAAACATCAATTCAGTTTTAGTTTTCATTCTTGTTTCATGGGATATGATTAGCAAAACAGAATCTGAAAATAAATGAATAGAAAGTTCTTTTAAGGAAAATGAATAAATGATTAACCAGAAATAAAAGAGAACATCATCTTTAATATCAACAGGAAAAAAATAACGAAAGAAAAAAAAATGTTCAAGTCGAAGAACGAATAAAAAAATATTGAAAGATTATCAATGGTATGGTTGTTCACTATCAGCACTATTTCATGGTGGTGCTTGTAAGCCATTAAAGTGAAGAAAACGATTGATCAATTTTTGAATGTCGTTGTCTGTGCTGCTGTTGATGTTGAACTTGGTGGATCATTATTGATATCTAATTTTCTACCAGTTAATAATTCATATAAGATTGGACTTAGTTTTACCAAATTTTTTAATCTAAAAAAAAAAATAATATTTTTAGGATAATAATAACTTACTGAAAAGTTGAATCCGTTCGTTTTTGTACATAATCATTTATTTCAAGATCGATATATTTAACTTGCTTCGTATTACGATTCTGGAATTTGAAAAAGAAAGTTTGTCGAAATTCAAATATATTTGCTTACTGTTGATTGTATCTTCATTATATTATTATTTTTTTTATTTTAAGCTCGATACCATATGACTCTGTTGGATAATCAATCGAATATTTACCATGACCATCTTGAGCTACCGGAATAATTTTCAGTGATTTCTTTGAAAAAACAAAAAAGATATATATATAGTTTTTAAAAAGAAATATTTTTTTTACTTGATTTTTGAATTCATAAACAATGAATGTATGTATA
The DNA here is from genome assembly GCA_905250125.1 of Rotaria sordida. Taxonomy (NCBI): domain Eukaryota; kingdom Metazoa; phylum Rotifera; class Eurotatoria; order Philodinida; family Philodinidae; genus Rotaria; species Rotaria sordida. The sequence continues at coordinate 17,726 of CAJNOL010001042.1, read as the reverse complement.
AAAAGAAACAAGTAATCGAATTCATTTTTAAGTTCATATAGTTCCATGAACAACAGTGTCAGGTTGAATAGTAAATTTCAATTGGATAATAGAACCAGGATTAATTTCTAATTTCGACATAGGAGTATATGCATTATGAGTTAATGAGTAATATTTTCCATTAGCCAAAATTCCTTGAGCATATCTACCATCAAAACATTTAGTTGTAGAAAATTGAGATAATAATAAACGATCATAAGGTAATGCTATTAATAATTGATAATCATATATTTGGACTAATTTTGACATAGTTGATCTTAATGATTTAATGTATGATTTATCAGCATTAACTAAAATAAATATTTTTTTCTAATAATTCAAAACAAACTTCTATGTTTATTTTTATATCTTTTGATAAATCATTAGTTTGGATAATTTTAGTAATATGTTGATGTAATTTATTATGTTTTAATGCATGAATTAATTGTGATGAAGGAATTATTCCTATTTTAACTTCAGGTATTGGTCAATATTGATGATTTTGATCTTTACTTATAGTACTAATAGCTTTTGTATAATCAAAATTTTCATTTTCTGATTGATTAATATTATTTTTAATTAAATGAAACATAAGTAATTGTATGATTGAAATGAATTCACTTTCTTTTAATAATGTTTTTGATTCTTTACGTTCTAATAATAATAATTGAGATTTATGAACAATTAATAATCGAAATGGTGGTAATGCAATTCGATTTAAGCGAAACGAAACTTTCAGAATTTCTTCATATAATTCTTTATTTCCATTTTCTAATGAAATCATTATATTTTCATACACTAATACGTAATCAGCAAGATCAACAGGTATTGTATCAATATTATTACTATATAATATAGTGGATAATATATGATGAGCTTCATTAATAGTCATAGATTTAGGCAGCCATATCGATTTAGAATGACTATTAGTTGTTCTGTATTCAAAATAAGAGAGACAGAAAGAAAATATAACCGAGGTTTGTCATACTATTCTCATATCTTTAGGACAATGAGCCTTATTCACGGTTTGCTTGTTGTCCATGAACATGTATTAAAAAGTGGCTGTACCAGCTTATTTGTTGCTAAGGATGGTCTCTTTTCTTTCATCTATCTTTTTTCATCATCTTGCTCGCACGTGTGAACAAGAGGATGCAAAAAAGGTAGATGAAAGAAAAGACCCTGCCCTTACTAACAAATAAGCTAGTACAGCCACTTTTTAATACATGTTCATGGACAACAAGCAAACCGTGAATAAGGCTCATTATATGTGCGTCATCTTTTTTGTCTTATACATATGTCATTTTCTCTTTCTGTTCTCTAGCTAGGAATTTTCAGATTTTAGCGCTCGCTAGGATTTTTTCTTATATCTTATATGGATATTTCCAACATAGCGTGTTGTTCATCATCCTATATATAGCTATGCTTTTCCTATAATAAACAAGAAAGACACTGAGTGATAGTGTGAAATCATCTTTGTTCCATAACATATTGAACTCAGGAAAATTGTACACATAAACATATGACAAGTAATTTGTAACTATTAAGATTAAATTGAAAGAAGTTAAGTTAGTGCTTACATTTTATTAGTCATCATCTTCTCTATCAAAGGATAAATCAAATTCATTCTTATATTGCCAATAGTATTTCATAAAGGTTTAATCAGGTTTCAATAATCTTAAATATTTGAAATAAGGATTATAAATGAATTGTTTGCCACTTTTGCTCTCGATTTCATTCATTATCCCCGAAAAAAAATGAATTTTTTATAATAATGCTATTTTCCTAGTTTAGTCTCTGTTGCAAATGTTTACAAACGAAAGGATAGTCCAAAAGTTTCGATTCTTCTTTATAAATTGACCTTATCTATGTAAATACATATTGTAGATAGTTGACTGAAATACACAATTTTATAGAGAAAGAGTAAAACTATCATCTGAAAAAAAACTTAGCTCGATTATTGATCATGACTAAACATGTTCTATCGCAAATTTTTCTTCGAAACCAAAAATATTCTTCTAGTGTCTGAGCGATTAAAGTCGAGTGAAATATTAATTTCTAGGTATTTATACATGATTCGATAGAGTTCAACAAGCTCTACAATAGCATGAATATAAAAAACAAAAGTCTCATCCTGGTTTCATTACAAAACTTGAAGGAAACCAAACAGATAAATAATAATCTCACATATCTTGCATGACATAGTATAGTTAATTTTCAATGACGTTATTTGATCGACGTTTGATTGATGTTTCGAGATGCAATGTCACATACTGAAGCTGAAAATAATTCTTCTCAATTTGCATGAACAGATAAAACAGTCAATCAAATTAACTTATTTTTATTAGTCTTTCTGATGTCGTCCTAGTTTTATATTGGAAACAAGATCAGAATTTTTTATATTTATATTCTCATGAAGCTTGTCAAACTATAGTGAACCATGTAAAAATTTCTAGAAAACAATATTTCGTTTCAAACCTTACAAATATATTTTGTTTTTGCAAAAAAACCTAAGATGTAAAATGTTTAGCCATGATCAATAAAATAACTATAACTCTTCATGATGTCAATGTAATTCGAACTATTTTCTTCACAGATGATATTTTTTATCTTTCTCTACACAGCTGTATATTACAGTCATGTATTTATTTATTTATATAGATAACATCAATTTAGAGAGAGAAGTTGAAATTTTTGGATTACTCTTTACTATTGTTTACGCTTCGTTTTTATCTCTTTGATTTAGTAATCGCTTCTCTATCATTTGTACGTGCACCAGTCGACTTAAATCTCTATTTCATTGATTGAAAAATATCATCGATCGGATAAATCTTCGTCATTTTTTGTGATAGATGATATTTTGAAGTAGATATAACTAATATATCAATACAATTCATTTGAAACCTTTTCATGAATATAACATCAGAGCAATTCTTATTGATTTTCTTCAACATTTTATTAAAGACAAATATAAAATAAAATTCATTTAGAAAAAAAGAAGTCTGCTTAATAAAAAAAAAGATATCATTTAATGAAATATATATATATATAATTAGAAAATAATTTAGTTCGATTAATGAATATAGGAAAGAATATTAGAAGACACTATGCGGAATAGCTAATGGGCTAAATGGAATTGCAATGTAACTCTGACATGTCATGCCTTACATTTGATATCTTTATCAGTAGACGTGCTTGCAAGTAAACGTCTCAAGTGGATACTGAATTTCAATTGATTTAAAATATTTTAATGGTAGACAAGACTGACATCAAGCAGAATAATCAGATTCATAAAACGAAAAAGATAAAATGGAAGTTAAAAAGAACGACATTTTTTTACTTTTTTTGTTATTGCTATATTTTGAATATTAACAAAATGAAAAACGAAAAAATAATACGGTCCTATTCTAATTATAAGAGAACTTATCAGAGTCAAAAAAATCAACGTCCTAACCGCTAGACTATAGAGCCATTATATTTATTTTGTTAATAGATGTAATTAAAAAGAAAAAGATCAAAACAATGAATATATTTCTTTGACATATGTATTATATAAGATAATATTGTCCGGCAAGCTTTTCTTTTAATTGTTTAATTAATATTCGTTTATAATCTTCATATTGTTGTCGAATAGCATATTCATAAACTTGTCGATCATCATCAAGTAATGAATAAAGTATTGCTAATTGTTCATTATCAAATAATGATAAACGTTGAATAAATGCATTTAGATCTACTGAAAGTAAAGAAATATAATCATGTTGATGATTTTCTTGTGAACAAACAAGACAAGGTAATGAACGAGATAGATTAACAAGAATTTGTTTAGTTGATTTTCTTTGACCATATAACCAATATGAAAAATAATTATTAATTGTTTTTGGAACTACAGATTGTTTAATTCCCATCATAATACCAGCAGTTATATAAGAACGAACAAGACGATAATCAGCTGCTTGCATTTCTTCTTATGTCAAATAAATAAGTTTTCATATCTTTTATATATGTAATGATGTCTTTAATCGATTTAATCATTTAACATTAATATGTGATGAACGTCAAAGAAACAACAGATTATTTCTCATCATATATTCAATGATAAAAAAGAAAAAGAAATAAGGACACATGCTGTTGAGAGATTCTTTGATTATTTATCTTCTTTTTCAAATCAATATAAATATTAGTGTATTTAATAATTCATTAATGTGACATTTGTTATTGTTTCTAAATGCAATTCTATTTTTTTTCTATCTTATTTTGAAAGTATATCTGTTGATATAAGAGAATACTATCATCATCATCATTATCACTAACAATTTTTTTCTTTGATACAGAAATGTAAAGAAGTTTTACAGTTATTAAATTTTACTACATTGACATTTTTGAATTACTTTTTAGTTTTATATAGACATTAGATTCGATATCAAATCTTTTTATGATATACATATATAGAAATGATGGACTCTCAACAAAAAACCTCAATGCAAATATGTTAATGTTACAAAGATTATAAAAATAAGCAAGATTACAAAAATAATATTCATGTTTATTATAACAAAAATATGTTTTGAAGAAAACTCGTTCCATTGGATAAAGTTCTCAATGGGAGATATTTACTAATAGAAGTTGTAAATATCATTGTTGTTATATAGGCGTGTGACATATGTAGATAATTTGAGACGCTTGTAAGGAAGATAATCTCATCACCGAGATCATCATACTCGTCTCCTACATGCTCAAAAATATATGACATATTTCTAATTACTAGGGGAAAAAATCACAATACCAAAATAGTTTTTTTTTGTGATTGATTCTTCTTTTTAGTTGTTTTCTCGAATTTATCTGGTTTATATATATTTGTCCTAATTCTGACTCTTACCAAAAGAACGCAAGAAATAGAAAGGACAGAAAGAAAGAAGTCTCTAGATAGACTATTAATAGTATTGTTGTGCGTTATTTAGTAAGAGAGAACGCTGGTGGTTTTTGCTGTATGTTGTTATCAGTTGGCACGAATACAACAACGATGTATGCATCAACGTTTCCTCATTCTTCATTCTCATTTTTTTTTGTTTGCTTTTTACTCGAAAGAACATCAACGTTGAATGATTTAAATTGTGTATAAAAGAAAAAGAAAAAAAAGTAAGTTTATCTTGTAATTATCATCTATTTCTTTTATAATTGAATTAGAATATAGTTTCATATTTCTGTTAATTAATTTGCTTGAATCAATTATTGATTTTGTTCCTCTTTTTTTCTTTCGTTCTTTCTTTGCGTCATCATCATTGTAAAAAGAAAGAGACAACCACTAAGGAGATGACCTTCTTTTTGTTATCGATATGTATATTTAACTTTGACAAGTGTCAACAAAATGATGTCTTATAACTGAATGCACAATATATCATTACTCATTTTCTGATAATTATGATGATAGGAGAGCAATCGAATTATCTATGTATTTATTGATGATGCAACAATTACATTTATATATATATATATATATCCATAAAAAATATTGGAATGATAGTTTAATCACTCGGAAAAACCTATAAAACATCTGTTTGAAGGATGTCTGTTTGATGATTTTCTAAATAAGGTAAAATATTGTTGTTTGGATTAGATAATTATTCTTTATTGATTAGGATTGACTGAAGTATTGATTCTTATAACATTCGTTTTTGTTTCTATATCTGATTATTAGTCATCTGTGAAAAAGAACCGTCTATCAATTCATAAAAAGCAAAACGACACATTTCTCTCGCATAAGTTGTTCTTAGTTAACATATTCTGATGAATTTACGATGTTATTTAGTCCTAGAAATGTCAAGAGAAACAAATGTTACTTAAACTGAGTTTTTTTTAATGGTAGCTGCTGGTATCTTCAAGGAACATCCATCAAAATAAAGTTCTTCCCAGACTGATAATCAATCTTTCCCAATATTGAGATAATTGCTTAATGCAAATAATATTATTTGTTTCTAAAAATAAGAAGATTTCCGACATCTGTATAAGAAATCATATTGTTCTTAATACCTTGAAAATAGACATAATAATATTTGTCAATATTGAAATAAAATACTCAAATATTCATTGTAAAAAGGAAGGTGATATTATCATTGAAATAATTCTGCCATATTTCAATATAACCGATAGAATACTAATCTCAATGAGATCTGTTTAATCGAAGGACAAATATGTGTAAAGTCTGGAAATTAGAATTTACTGGATTTTTTTTTGTAATTCAATCTGTATTGTATAGATATAACAAGAAAAAAGTTATAATAATATGAAGAATTTTCAGATATTTTGTTGAAAGATTGAATTAAATCTATCTTCGGCTGAAAGAAGTTATAGACAAAGTTATGGTGATGCATTACAGGTCATTTAACTTAAAAAGAAAAAGCTTTTATTTAGTTTGTTTGATAAGGAAAATGAATGTACGGATTTCCTCTCACATTAAAAAAAAAGTGTTACAAAAACAAACAGACAAAAGTGAGACTCACAAGTAAGTAGTTATTGTTTCCTTCCAACTCTAATATAAACAAGAAGTTCTGCTTGCTTTTTTTTCTTCTTCTACAGTTGTACATAGTTTCATACTGCACATAAGAATAATTAACTCGAGCATAAGGTATAATCATTCTGAAACCGTACATCGAACATATTAATATAGACTTGTTAAGATTTCATGAGTACTCTTCAAGAGAGTTTTACATCGAAGTTTATAGAAGAGTAAAAGTAAGTGGTATGACTCTCAATTATGAATAATGAAAATATTTATGTTCTTTTAAAAAAAAAGAAAGTATAATCTTCATTTTGTTATTCATTTCTGATAAAGAATTTAATCGTTCTCAAAGATAATAATAAAATAATTGAAATAAAAATTAAATATTTAGAATGAAGATAATCCAATTATATTCGAATATATTAATTTTATTTCCAATATTAATAAATTTTCCATTAGTTTATTCATCAGCCTCTTGTTCAATATTTCCTTTACTTAATTGTTCATGTTTTCAATCAAATATCGATTTAAATTCAACATTACAAATAAAAACTTATTCACATTTATATTGTCAAGGAAATTCTTTAACTGAAAAAACTTTTCAATCTCCATTTGGTTCTGATTTTAAATATCAAAATCGTTTTCGTACTATTTCAATAGAATTTTTTATTGAAAATCATATAGAAATTCAATCAAATCAATTTGATTCTTTATCAATGTTATTTTCTGAAACAGATAATAATACTCAAATAGATTTATTTATTCGATTTAATGGATTTAAATATATTACATTTCATAATCATTCATTAACTTCAAAAATCTTTCAACAAAGACCTCAAAATAAACGTTTATCATTACATCTTATACCAATGAGAAATAATCTAACAGAAGTAAGAATATTTGGTTTATTTATTTTAATTTAATAAATAATATATTTTAATATAATTAGATTGATATTGATGAAAATAATTCAACTAATATTGATGATCAATTTAATTTTTCTTCGAATTGTTTTTCTGGTTTAATAGTGTCACAATTAATTATTTATATTCATACACAACAAGATTATTTACCATCATTATATTCATTTGAAAAAATTTTTAATAATACAAATATAGGTGAACTTCATTTTCATGGATCAATTATTCGTCCAAGTTTATCTTTATTAAAAGATAAATTTCAAGGTCTTATTCGATCATTAATAGTTCATCGTCATGTTGATACAATTGATGCAAATACTTTTCCATATTATTCACATGTTTATTCTTATACAATTCATTCAATTGAAGCTCATTCAATCAATCTTAGTTCATTTTTATTATCTCATAAAAATTTACGAGGATTAGAAATAATAAAACCACATTTTGAAGTATCTATCGATCAATTTATTCCAACATTAGATTCATTAACAATAGATATTGAAGATTTAAATGTAAAAACACTTTTTGCAGCCCGTCATATATATAATTTAAAATTAGGTTCACGTCTTCGTACAATTGATCCTCAAATATTTATTTTATTATCACAACGATTACATCATTTAGATTTATCTGATGTTAATTTACCACAAATGAAATCTGATTCTCGTTGTCATCTTATTCAATATATTTCAAAAAATTATCAACAACATTTAAATATTATTTTACCTCGAGTAGAAAATTTAACTGAATGTGATTGTGCTCGATTATTTATTAAACATATTCAATTAAATCAATATTTAAAAAAATATTCAAATTTTTCATCATGTTCGAAATTATGTTATTTTAATGATTGTCCAACAATTAGTGAATATTTTAGAAATATTTATCCTTTATTTATTGATGATAATCAATTAAATCATAGTAATAAAGGCATAATTAGTAATAAAAATAATTCAAATGAATATTTACCATCAATTGATATATCTTCTGATTCGAATGATGTTCATATGATCAGTTTTCTTATGAATCAAACAAATGATCAAGAACAAAATCTAACACAAAAGTAAAAATATAAGAGTTTTAACGAGAAAAAATTTATTATTTTTTTTTATGTATTTACTTTTATTAGATTATCAACAACAACAACAACAACAACAACAACAACAACAACAACAACAACA
>CAJNOL010001041.1:57990-84165 GCA_905250125.1 Rotaria sordida | reverse complement strand
GCTGAAGGCATTCGTAGATACAACGATTCTATCCATTCATGACTGATGATAGATATGACGTACCGTAGCTTCTCAAAAGAGATACTTTTTAATTAAATATATAGCTATTTAAAAAAGCTATAGCTATTTAAAAAAGTCATAGATATTCTCAAAAGAGATACTTTTTAATTAAACATACAACTATTTAAAAAAATCATAGCTATTTAAACTGTTTCGACTATTTAAACTACCACAGCTACCTAAAGTTTCCTATAGCTAGTTAAAATTTCACACGATTATTGAAATCAATATAACCATTTTTTTACTATGAATTTTTAAAAAAAGTTGCCTGTGTAAAATACATTCATTCTGACAGAGACCACGATTATGGTACATACAACAGCTTGATTCTTTCTAAAACTCTTTTTTTTTGCTCTAGTTTCATAATCGAAATATTCCATTTTTTTGCAATCACATCCTGCTCAATGATATGATAAAGAAATACAAATAACCCTATAGTTAAAAATTATTTAAAATGATACCAAAATATGTCATTAAGATATATTTAAAACCGCTAGTAAAATCGTATAACGCTTTTTCATTGAACGCTGCTGAATGTCATGATAAAAACAATATAAGCTAATAGGTGATTTAACTACATTTCAAATAGATAGTAAAGTCATATAATTCTTCTTTTCATCAAACCCTGCTCAAACATCTAGTAAATTAGAAATACAAGTAACTATATAATTCAAATATATGTAACAAACGATGCTAAAAGTATATACTTTTTCATTTCTTTTTTTCTCAAACCTTGCTCCCTCACTTTATAAAGAAATACAAGCGACTGGATGATTTAAAAACATTACAAAAACATAGTAAAATCATACAATTCTTTTTCACCCGAACTCGCTTCCTGGTTTTATAAAAAAAACACAAGCTACTGGATGATTTAAGAACATTACAAAATGATAGTAAAATCATCGAGTTTTTTTTTTACCAAACTCTTACGCGTATACAAATATACACCGAGTCTTGAAAGATTAAATAGCTTTACAATAACTAAATAGCACCAGTAAAAGATTAAATAGGTGAAGAAAATCTTAAATAGTCATACAAACATTAAGTAGCTGCATAGGAACATAAAACAGCTGGTCAGTAATTAAATAGCTATAGAAGAATTAAATAGCTATATCAAAAGAATAAATAGCTGAAGACAAGTTTAAATAGTCATGGAAAAATTAAATAGCTACAGATGAAGGTCAGAGATTGGCTCTAAGATTAAATAGCTATAGAATAACTAAATAGCTATATCAAAAGAATAAATAGCTGAAGAAAAGTTTAAATAGTCATGGAAAAATTAAATAGCTACAGATAAAGGTCACCGATTAATTCTAAGACTAAATAGCTACAGAATAATTAAATAGTTATATCAAAAGAATAAATAGCTGAAGACAAGTTTAAATAATCATGGAAAAATTAAATAGCTACAGACGAAGGGAAGAGATTAACTTTAAGATTAAATAGCTGTACAAGAGTTAAATAGCTATATCTAAATAATAAATAGCTGAAGAGAAGTTTCAATAGTCATGGAAAAATTAAATAGCTACAGATGAAGGTCAGAGATTGATTCTAAGATTAAATAGCTGTACAAGAATTAAATAGCTATATGAAAGGATGTAATTGCTGCACAGAAAATATAATAGAAAGGTTTAGAAGAAAAAGTATCTCTTTTGAGAATGAGCCATGACGTACACGCCTTAGAGTTTCAGTGCGCTTGTGTTATTCCCACTGGCATCATTCGACATCTGTTGTACAAAGCGAGCAATCGATGAGTTGTTGAAGCCACTGCCGATGAGTCATTTCTCTCATCGAAGCGGAAGAAAAGCAAAACGGCACACATACACTCATGCATTCTTTCATTCCTTCTTTCTTTCTTTCTTTGGCACTCGTTCTCGCCGCTGACAGAAAATGACCTCATTGAACTCAACAACTGATTTAGAAGCCAAGCACGTTGCATCACATGACGCGCCCCATGAACATAAAAAGACCGGACATATATGTCAATCGATCTTGGAACATCTTTACGATTCGTACCATGGTTACAAAACATGTGCTGAAGATTCCACAGAGGTTGCACTCAAAAAACATTTTGAAATGATTGCCGTGACCCGTTCAAACTTAATCGATGAACTTTCGAGCATTATCAAAAATGATTTCGGCCTTGAACCGTGAGTTTCCATGTCACAAAAATCGCTCAAAACTCGATGATTTTATCGCGATTTGTTAGGTCGATTAATTGTGAAGGTATATCGCGATATAATCGCCCAAGTGAGTGATTTTTTTTTCCGATTTTTATACAAAATCGCGATTATCCAAACGATATTTGTGATGATCGAATCTAGCCGTACTGCTTAGCTCTAGAGCCTCGACTGTGTTTCGACCTGTACCCAGGTCGAAGAATCCGACAATAAGATCTTGTGCGATATTGCAATACCTTACAAGATCTTACTGTGAAATATTATATGATCATATAAGATCGTATGAAAGTCATATACGATCTTGTATGATTTTTATAAGATAGTCATAAAGCCTGCACATCTGATCATATCGTACTGTACGATTCTTATATGATCTTATTGTATGATCTGATAAGATCTTGCATTATTCATACATGCTTCTATACAACTATAGGATGCATCGCATGATTGATATTCTTGCACTTTTCATCACCTCTACCTAATTTTTCAACAGGCTGAGTTACCTTCTTCGAACTCTTTGTTTCAAGAGAAAACATTTATCGCGAAATTTTTATCATTTTACTTCGTCTCAGACTAAATTTATTTTTAAATAAAAAAAATATTTATCATTTCCACATGAAAACATGCAATGAGTAATGCGTAGTTTTATCGAAAACAGATCACAGTTCGGTTTGATGTTAATTTTAAGCTCGTCCTCGAATAATCGACCACCAGTATATAGAGTAGAGTTCGATATTGAAATTGACTTAATTAATTACAGAGTTGTAGTTTGGAGAACGGATTTAACCAAATTATATTGGATAAGGTTTCCTTGATTTTATTTTAATCATAAATGAATAATTGTATTATATTTATTTTGTGTTAGTTGGAATGATCAGATAAAATAATTTAATTTAATTGTAGAAAAAATCTAGTATGTTAATTTTATTTCAATCGAAATAAAATAAAATGATAAAATTAGGTTAATTTAGTTCCATATAATGTAAATTCTAAATAACATTATCAAATTGAATATTAATTTTGCATTAAAAAAATATAAATGCAATAATTCCATTAGTTTAACTTTATTTCAAGTAAGATTAATCTCTTCACTTTGAATTTATTTTATTTTCCCAGACTATTAAATAAATAATCTTATGAAAATGAACCTATTTTGTTGTAAAACAAGTATAGTTGTATTAAATTGCTTTCATTTTACTTTGACTATAAGTAGATAATCTTCTTAGATTAATTATATCTTAACTGAAATAAGTTAAGCATATACATCAAATGAAACTAACTCCTTTCACATTGATTGAAAGTAAAATAAAATAATATTTTTCATCATTAGTTTGAGTCAAAATAAACCAGAAATATCGAAATTCAGTCGATGAAACCACAAAGACTAAATAAGATCGATACGAATTTCAAATATCTAAAACAAAACTGGATAATTTTGAAGAATTATAAATTAATATAAAAAGCCTAGTTGTATTTTTGAAAAAATATATGACGTGCAATTTCTTCCACCATACCAGAATATAAGACGAATGTAACGGTTTCTCGCTCATATATATAGTATATATTAGCCATTGTCAACTTACATGTCCTCTACACTAGAGAATTATTATTAATTACAGTTTTACAAACAAATACAAAAAATGTTTTTTTCAATAAGAATAAACGATAAAATGAATTTAACGAGATAAAATTCAAAACAATAATAAACTTAATCAAGTCAAATCAAATTGATTAGTAGTATGCTGTTTTTATAATAAGCATCGCTGTATACAAAACGTGTAGTTGCAATTTAAAAAGAAATTATATTTCTATTAGGAAGCATTCCATTACTTAAACACGTGTAGTAATCTACATCTATAAACCTATCGTTATAAAAACTAGTTTGCATGAGAAATATCTTAAAATTATGGTCTGACAAGATCCTACAATATCTTACAAGACTCCCATCCTCAGATCTTGCAAGAATCTTATATCAAGAATCATATAACATTGACGCTAGCATCTTATAATAAGAATCATATTAAATCTTAGAACAAGAAATTTGCAAGATTTCGTAAGATCATACAATCTGAATCTTACAAAATCTAATTGTCAGTAAGATCGTATAAGATCTTATATGATCCTCGTACGATTTTTGCACCTGGGTAGTGAACGATGTCTGTACGACCGTCGTTTATCAATGTACTCATACAAGTTAATAGTGAATGAAGAGTAGGGGTGGACCATTTTATTTAATGGGACTTAATTAATGTCATTAATTAATGGCTTCACTTAACCATTAATATTAATGGTTAATGTTTTCCTTTAAAAACTTAATTCATTAATATTAATGATTAATGAAAACATTAACATTAATATTAATATTAATGATTTTTCATTAATCATTAATATTAATGTTAATGAAAATCATTGACATTAATATTAATGGTTAATGGTTAATGTTTTCCTTCGAAAACTTAATTCATTAATATTAATGTTAATGAAAATCATTAACATTAATATTAATGTTAATGTTTTTTCATTAATCATTAATATTAATGGTTAATGAAAAAATCAACATTAATTTAATATTAATGTAAGTGGTCCACTCCTAATGGGCAGAGAGATTATTTTCTTCTCCCCATCCGCCGTAAATAATAAAAAATCCTTTTTTTTTTTATAAAATCAAACATATTGTTCGTTTCTATCTTGGGATTGACCTAAATAAAAGAAAAAAAATAATTTTTATAAATAAATACGTACTTTCATTTCGATGTTGAGTTTGACGTGAAGAAAAGAAGAGACTAATAATTTATATAAATAAATACTTACTGTTGAAGTTTGTGGCAAAATCGCCGATTAGTCATATCAGTCCAAATAATTGTCGATCAATCGCGTCTGCCCTAATAATCACCAATTAATCGTGATTTATCGGCATACCCGAAAAATCGCTGATCAATCGCGATTAATCGTCGAAACTAATGCGATTTTGATGACATGGGTTATCTCTTGCTATTTGTCCACTATTTTTTGATTTCGTTTAGAGTGACGTCGGGCTCGGGCCTCGCAGCGACCCGTCAGGCATGGATCGACGTTAAGGCTTGGCTCACTGACGGTCGAGACAAGGCAGCAATCCTCGCCGAGATTCATCGTAGCGAGGCACATCTCATGCAACAGTACGCAATCATTCTTCAAGAACCCAAGTACCTCACAGACAAAATTTGGCGAGTTCTTCAAGACCAACTCAAAACCATCCGAGAACAAGATATGTCTCTCTATGTTCCCTGAACTGTTGTTTTTATAATAAATATTTACTGCCGCACGCATGCATGTTCCTGTCTCGTGGCGTGAAACATGGACGTAATACACCGATAACGATATCACTCTCTTGCTGATATCGTCAGTTCCCCTTCCCTCTCGTTTTCAGCTTCTCATTTTCTCTCAATTCTTTTTTCCGTATTCATTTCTTCCTCCTATATAAACTTGTCTTGTGTGTAAGATAGATACACTCTGGAGGTATCAAATATCACAATAAACATCATTACCGAGAGTGGCGGTAGAGCCACTTCTCCAGTTTGTCGTTACATGAAGACCCTGGCTAAACGATCGTTGCAACTAACTGTGTGATCGAAGTCTATCCTAGCCGTTTCACCAATAACATCACAACTCAATCGTTGATCCCATCGATTACACGACGGTAAAAATATTAGTTCGATATATAGAGTTGTTAGAGCTGACCTTGGTGCAGTCACACTGTGGGTGTGGGTGTGAGTGTGGGTATGGGTGTAAGTCCTTATTGCTTCTCACACCCACACCCTCAAGAATTGCGAATTTTGTTTGGTTTTGATAGCTTTTGTACGGTAATTAACAATAATTGTATTAGAATTTACAAAGAATTAAGATTTCCAAAAGATTTATAACTCAAAAAATTATTCTATCATTGTGTTTCAAATTCATCCTAGACTACAACATTTGACTTTATTACTATTTTCTCTATAATCCGATCATTAAAAAATTTCGTCGAAAAAAACAAACGCCAAGGGTCATTTTGTGATATGAACATTGCTACTTTGTTTCTTATTAACAATGAGTTGAATTAGGCAGAAGTAAAATTAGATGTATCTTCTATTTTATGATCGCGAAACATAAATGAAACTTATCGATGTCGAGACTACAGATCTTGTATAGCTATATTTTACTCTATAGGATATGTAAATCGACGCGTGAAATGGATGCAGCTGAATGTTTCGTATATGATGGAAAAATCACCAGTTGAAATAAAAACAATCAATCTGAACCACGTGTTTAAATTATTAAAAGAACAAAATTCATAGAGAAGTGAAATACATAAGCTGTACATTATGTCAATGATTTCTGAAAAACTCTTAAAAACCAAATCCTCAGAAACTATTTCAAACTTTCATACAAACTAGCCGAAAACTTGCTCAAACAAAGACTATTCACGAGAGAATATATCATCAAATACCACGAATTTACCTGAGTCAAACATTTCCATGAATATGATTTCCATATAAAACAAAACACAACAATTATCATTAGTATTAATAAATAGAGTATTTATTTAATGCATATCAAATAATAATCAGTTTTTTCCTAAAAAATCAGATTTCTTCTTAAACACAATCGTGTCTCTTTCTAACTATTATAAATTTATCTTCAGTCGTGACATATGTTGAAGCATTTTCTGCACATATACTTTTCCATTATCACTGATTTCGTTATATTCTAAGTCTACCATGGTGAGTGTCTGTGTGAAATAAAAACCAAGCGACAGAATGAGAAGAAAGAAGAGGGAGGTATTACTTGATGTAGTTGTAGAACATCGGCAAGATCTTGTGCTCCTTGATCACTGATGCCATTGCCATTGACGACAAGTGTGATAAGTGTCTGTATAGAATAATGCGTGAGCTAGAGAAAGAGAACTTAAGATAGATGAGTATTACTTTGTTTAGTTTTAGAGCATTGGCAAGATGTTTTGCTCCTTGTGGACCGATTTCATTAAATGAGACGTACAGTGTGATGAGTGACTGTGTAAAATAGTAGGTGAGTGACATAATGCATAGAAGGATGAAGGAGATATTACTTGATTTTGTCGTAGAACATCGGCAAGATGTTGTAGTCCTTGTGGACCAATTTCATTATCTCCCATATACAGAGCGATGAGTGTCTTTGTAGTATAGTAAGTGATTTAGAGAATAAGAAGGTGATATTAGCGAGACTTACTTTATTTTGTCGCAGAGCATTAGCAAGGCATTGTGCTCCTTGTGAACCAATTCCGTTAGCATCCAAAATAAGTGTAGTGAGTGTCTATGCAGAATAGCGAGTGAATGATAGAATGAGAAGATAGGATGGGTGTATACTACTTTGTTTTCTTGTTCCAGTTCATCGACTAATTAAAAACAAAAAATAAATCTAATCAGATCACAAAGGTTAAGATATGTACCAATTTCAACAATAGAATTTGGACCAACAACTTCAGTTAATAATCGATCTTGTTGTTGTTATTTATTTTCTTCAATAATACGATATTCAATTTCAGCTATTCTTTTTTCAAGATCAGAAATTGCTCCATATTTCATATCGGCAACTAAAGTTAAATTTTTTTCTCGTTCAGCTTGTGCCATTTTAGCATGAAGATTTTCTAATGTTTGTTTTAATTTTCTTAATTGATTAACACGTTGTTTTTCAGCTTTTTGTCTTAATTTTAATGGTTTTAATTCTTTTCGAATTTTTGCTAACTCTTCTTTAACTTGTTTTAAACGTTGTTTTGAAGTATCATCTTTTTCTTGTGATAAAACTGTTACTTCAACATCTAATTGTAATTCTCGACGTTCTAATTGATCAATTATTTCTGATTGACTATCCAATTGTACATGAATACTTGCAAAAGTTTCGTCAATTAAATCTTTAAAAAGAATCTCAAATAATCAAAATTTTATGAAAGAATATTTCTTACCAATAGCTTTATCAGGTAAAAATCGATTTGTTATATAACCATTAGATAATTGTACCGCAATAATCAAAGCTGAATCAAGAATTTAAACTAAAAATATTTAAATAAATATAGAAGAAAAATTTGAAATGAATAAATCATACCACCAAAATATGATTCATAATGATCTTTTAAGATAGCATAAAATTGAGATACAATCCGCAACTGTTGGTTCTTTAATCATAACTTGTTGAAAGAATTATTAAAATAATTTTTTTTAATTTTCTAAATATTCGTTCTGCTTTAGCTGAATTAACATTTCTTTCTTTCCTGTGAAACTATCATTCGATTACTTAATCTGTCTATTTTGACTAATTGAAAATGAGAATCGTAGAGGAAAGAAAGAAACGAAAAACAATTGAATCATTTTATTAAAGAATAGAAACTAGATTGTTTTTAAATTATCTTTAATATGATGCAAATGTGTGAAGGTATTGGTGAAATGCTAATAACATCTGTTGATGTTGACGTTGATATGCTTGAAGAGTCAAAAGTAAGTGCAACAATGATAGGTACAACTGCATTAGCAGCCTGTATAGGTTTCTGTTAGCGTCAACAGATGACACTATGTTGCCGCTAACTAATTTAGTCACTGTCCTTTGGTCATTTTGTTTTGTCCTTCCTTCCATATATAATTTGTCTTCCTGTCGTTTATTTTTTTTTCTCTCTCTCTCCTATATATATGCTTTCATTAGTTATCATTACGAAGTCAGTTGATTATCTTGTTGTTATCATACATCCTTCTGAACAACATCTCTTTTCTCTCTCGTCCCCTCACCTATTATAAACCTTATTTTTCCTCTCTTTTATTATTACTCCTATTTCTATGATCTTGTCTTTTTCCTTATCATCAATAAACTCTAAACTACCTACATCTCAACTATCATTTTCCTTATTGCTGGATATATTATTCAGGTAGGCAGTTTTCCTTTTACGTGTGATATCTCAGAACTATATACAGACCAGACACTTTTCTGTAGTTATCTTCCCGCTTACGAATAGAACGTGTGCAGGAGATTTAGGATAACAAACGAAAAGCTAACAGTTTCTTACTTGATTGTAATTATTATGATCCTGATTTTGGTGTAACTACTAACGTGTATCTCTTGGTACATTATTCATCTTAGATCAATGAAGCTAAATTATCATCATCACAAATTCTTAAAGAATTCTTACAATATCTTTCGAGTAAATTAAAAGATTACCTAAACATTCAATCATTTTACTCGAATCTTGAAGCTCATCCAACAATTTCTAATTGTCATTTAGTCATTGCCGGTGGTGATGTTGAGAAAAACTTACGTATATGTAAGGCTTTTTCATTATTGAATTCACCTAATTTTAATAACAAAATTATTACCAATGATTATAATGATGATGTTCGTTTCTTGTTAAAACAATTATGAAATCGTGTAATAATATTTAAATGCATTTATAAAGGATCTGATGATGAGTAAAAACGAGTAAACACTTATTTTTTTCGGTTCTACAACTATTTTACAGCCAAAACATCAAGTGAAGATAATAATTCTACAGCTGTGTACTTACGATATTGTTGTTCAAGTAAAAACATTGTGATAGGTTTAAGTTGGTATGATGGTGGATATGCCGTTGATTTAGCTCTATTGCAAATGAATATATATATGCAATAAAGCGACGTGAAATTAAATGGCATCTTCAAACAAAAGCAATTAAAAAATTAAAAGAGTGTTTAAAAAAATGAACAAACATTATTTTCACGGATAGAAGAATCGTTGTTACTTATTCCACAAGACGTTTTTATCACTTGGTAAGTTATTTGTTTTTCTCTCTTCTAATACAGTTAAAACTCTTTATTTCTTTTCATAGTCCATGTGATTCATTCCCAGGTCCAATAAAACGGCGTCGTAAACGGCCTGAAACGGCTATAGAACGGCGATTAACGATGTAAAATGTCGATAAACGGCACCGTAATCCGTCATACCAGATTACGGAAGCAAAACCGGAAAAAAACGACCACCGTTTTCTAGCGATAGACGGTGGTCGTAATATGGTATGACGGATTACGGCGAAATAAGGCCAAAATTACTGCAGTAATTCGCCGTTTTATAGTCGTTTCAGGCCGGATACGACGCCATTTCCGACGGCCGGAATGATCCACCTGGGTTAAATATTAAAATTGGTATTAATGGATTTGGTCGTATTGGTCAACTTGTGTTTCGATGTGCAATTGAAGAAGGTATTCAAGTAGTTGCTGTTAATGGTTAGTATTAGATTTCTTTATTTATATATCTTATAAAATATATCCTTTTAGGTCGATTTATTCCTATTGATTCTATTGTTTATATGCTTAAATATGATTCAATACATGGTAAATTTAAAGGTACAATTTCACATAAAAATGGAAAACTTATTGTTAATGGACAAAAAATTAATGTCTTTGCTGAGTAAATATTTTAAATAAATAAATTTCAATATCTCATTTTATTTTATTTTTAGAGAAGAACCATCAAAAATCCCATGGGGTCGGCTCGGTATGCATTTTTTTTTCTTGATCTTGATTGATAAGCGATTAATTGTTTTTATTTAAAGATGCTGAATACATTTTTGAAGCAAGTGGTGTATGTACAACAATTGATGAATGTCAATCACATTTACAAGCCGGTTCTAAAAAAGTTATTATTGCAGCACCATCAACTGATGCTCCAATGTTTGTTATGGGTGTTAATGAAGATAAATATACAGGAAAGGAAACAGTTATTTCAAGTGCAACATGTACAACAAATTGTTTAGCACCACTTGCTAAAATTATTCATGAAAAATTTGGTATTATTGAAGCTTTAATGACAACTGTACATTCGTACACTCCTAAGCAAAATATTATCGATGAACCATTAAACAAAGTATTGAATAAAACAAGAAAAAAAAAGATTTTTATTTATATATTATTTCTATAGCATTGGCGAAGTGGACGTGGAGCTGCACAAAATATTATTCCATCATTAACTGGTGCTGCTACAGCTGTATGTTTATTTATTTTATTTTTAATAAATAAGAAAATTGATTTGTGTTTTATTTGATCGGAACAGTTATTCCTGAGTTAAAGGGAAAATTAAATAGTATGGCTTTTCGTGTTCCAACACCAAATGTTTCAGTTGTTGATCTTACTGCTCGATTAAACAAAGGCGTAAGTCATGTCTTTTTTTAGATTCAATTTATTAATTTAAATTTACTTATTTAGACTAAATATGAAGAAATTTGTGCTGCAATTAAAGAAGCTGCTAATAGTCCATTAAAAAATATTTTGGCCTATACTGAAGATGAAGTTGTTTCAACAGATTTTGTTGGTGATACACATTCATTAATTTTTGATGCTAAAGCTGGTATTTCACACAATGACAATTTTGTTAAACTTGTCGCATGGTATGTTTTTTTTTTATTGAAATATTCTTCTATATGAAAAATAATAATTTTCTTTTTAGGTATGACAATGAATATGGTTATTCACATCATGTTCTCGATCTTATCAAATATATTGCCAAAAAAGATTATGAAGATAAGCTTAAACAATCCTTGGAATGATCACGAACAGATATTGATTAATTTATCTAATTTAATTCTTTTTTTTTTTTGTCATCCTTGAACTTAGCAAAAAAAACTTTTACTTCTAGTTTTTATTATTATTTTCATTCACCTGTGATAAGAAATAAAAAGAGCCATACTTTTTTTGCTTTCAAATAAATTTCGATACACGTTTATTTTGCATGGTTAAATTAAGCAACAACATAATGATATCGAGCAACATATTTTGCATTATTTATGTTATACAAGTGTTAGAACAGTATAACTTATGAAGATTATATTAATGTGCAAGGTTCCGATAATTCAAAATTTCAGCACTTTTTATTTTTTTTTATTTTTATACATCATCAGATTGAGCTTTTGATTTTTTTCGGTTTTTTTCAATTTTTTGACAGTAAAAAATGCTTTTTTATAAATATGTCATACATATTCGAATTCAGCATCAAAAGCTCTATCTAATGATGTGTAAAAATAAAAAGTGCTGAAATTTTGAATTGCTGGAACCTTACACAATTTCTTTGTCGACAATTAGATAGTGATCAACTTGAAATTATTCTTAAATGGAATTTAATATCACGTGATCTTGATTCACATTTATTTGTTTCTGATGGTAGACATGTTTATTATGAATCAAAAATTGAAAGAAATATTTCACTTGATTGTGATGTTACAAATGGTAATGGACCTGAAACAATTAAAATACAACTTGAACCTGATTTAAAATATCTTTATGTTGGTTATCGATATTTTCGTGATGGACAATTAACAAAATCAGGTGCAACAGTTACATTTAATAATAGTGCTATAATAAATTCCGTAGTTCCATATCAAATTGTTCAAATACCTGTTGTTAATCAACCTGATGCTAATTTTTGGATTGTTTGTGAAATTGATGGAAAAACAAAAAATATTCAAATGTTTGAAAATGTATTTGAAATTCATAATAATTATTCATTGGATGAAATCGGAAAAAAATATTTGAATATATAAACTTAGTTTCTGTTTTTTTTTATTGTAAATAGATTTTCGAATAAATAAATCAAACTTAATGTAGGAAAATAAATTCAAAGATTTAAATCAAATTAATGAAGTAGACAAATAAGTTTATCGTTTAATTCTCGAAGATTACATTTTTTTTATTCGATGACAAAAATAATATATTTTTTTTCTTATGAACTAATAAAATAAAGAAAATATCATAAAGATTTCGAAGTTTTTTTTTTCTAAGAAAGTAAGTTTAAGAGATCAACACACGTTCTTTTAAAAACTTATCGACAAGACAGAGTACATATTTTAAACTTAGAACACAAAAATCCATAAATCTGTAAAAGATTACGATAAAGATTAGGTGACATCTATGTTAAGTATTTAATTCATCCGTTGCTACGTTATGTCTAATGCGCATTGTCAAGGTGAGTGGTAAAGATAAAAAAACTTTACATTCGAAATTTTCATTTTTCGTTTTATTTCTTTTTTAACAATCATGCCAGCAAAAGTTGGTGCGGATAAAAAACAAGTATGTGTTATATCTTATTCTATATATACTGAATGACTTTTATTCAAGGCTCATCCCGTTGTCGGTGGAGCAGCAGCTCAACGACGATTGAGTCAATCGCATCGTGGTTCCACGGGAGATTTTCGTGTAAGATAATCAATTTATTGATTAAATATTCAAATAATTCATTATAGGATGATGATCAAGAATTAGGCAATATGCCGGCTACTTATATGGGCGAAGTAAATTATCTATTGAAAGTATTTTATTTGACATTTTGTTTTTCTTTTTTAATTAGCATAATTTATTCGGTCGTCAGGATGATCAATTAAAACTAACTGATACGGTATTTTTCTTTTAAATTAAACATACATATTTTTTTTTTAAATAATAATTGTAATCATTTAAAAAGGAATTAAATGAAGAACATACTCGAATACTTACTGCACGTAATCCTGAAGCAGCTGAAAATATTGTTCGATTTAGTCATAAAGTAAATAAAATAAAATAAATAATATTATTTTTTAAATTTTATTATATTAAGGAACGAATGTTTAAACTTATTCCACATGTTGATCAATTAGCTGTTCATTTTCAACTTGATAGTAATCTTGTTCATAAAGATTCTGAAGATGGAAAACGACAATTAGTTCATGATACTGAAGGTAATTCAATAGTATAATATGTATAAACATAATTCTCTGTATTTTTAGATCAAAGAATTCAAGAAACTGAAGTAACAACAACGGCAGTTGATCAAGATGGAGTAAATTAAATAGAACAAAAAATATTTCTTAATTAAATATCTATTTTTGTTTTGTTTTTTTTTTACTTAGGAAGTAAAAACAAAAGAAGGTGAAGAAGATGATGAAGAAAAAGCGAAGAAAACAACAGCTTCAACTGGTAAAGCAAAAAAACTTACTAATCAATTTAATTTTAGTGAACGAGCATCTCAAACATATAATAATCCATCTCGAGTATGTTCTTTTATAGTGCTAACAATTCAAAATTTTTTTTTGCTTGTCAGAATTGAACACAGGCCATTGAGTTAATTATAAACAAGTTTTTTTGAACATATTCAAACAATATTTTTGTTGTGAAATCTAGCTTTCTAAACTTTGAAACAACTCTAAAAGTATCAAGTCTCAATATTTATCAGAATTGTGTGGAACACTCACGTATATTTTCGAAGAAAAACAATGCGTGTAAGGTTTAAGTAGAAGTTTTGCAGTTCTCCATTACAGACCTTAGCAACCGAGATTAAATATGCTGAACCACATTATTAACAAGATTTAAAAGGTTCTAGAACATTTCAGAGTCTTTCTTAAAATTTATATGACTAAAATACTTTTTTTCAATAGTCTAAACAACTCAGTTTCTGATTTTTGCGTAGATAAATAATTATATGAAAAATATCAACTGATTAAGTTTTAATTTTCGAGAATAATCAACATCAATGTTTCTAAATTCATCGAGATACATAATAAATCGTTAAGATCTACTATTAATATAACGAATGTGTACAACAGGCTATATATCCAGTATATCACCAGTTAGACTAATAATAATAATAAATTATGAAAATGATAAATACCAAGCGAATAGAAACAAAGCAAATAAAAACAAGAAAACAGAATTTCTGTTAGAAATAAAAAAGACATAGCATTTGTTAACAGTTGATTATCGTGGGAAAAGAACAATTGTCTTTTACAGATTTTACACTTTACTTATTTTGTATTAGTACAATAAAGCTAAAGAAGACATGTGAGTTCCATATTTCAGTTCCAAAGGAACTGCTAACAAGCTTTTCTTTCCTAACCGTGTGAAGAGTAAAATTAAAACGAGAAACTGTTAGCACAATCACTGCAGGATTAAATTGTGAAACATGATGTAGCTGCTGTCGCTAATCACAGAAAGATTATTTTATTCTTTTCTTTTTTTTTGTGATACTTCTCTTCACCATCGTTTTACTTAATCCTTTGTCACAGTTTTTCATGAAGAAAACACGTTACTATGGATGTTTGTCATGTCTATGACGTTTCCATGGTAACGTTTAGTGCGGGGGAGGAGGCGGCAAATTTCTATCCTACATGTTCCAACATTCCTTTAAGATTGGATAAATATTGAGACTTGATACTTATGACATATTTTAATTTTTCTAAGTAACTCGACGAGTTCTATTCAACTATGATGAAAAAAAAAAATTTCGCTCAAATTCTGAATTGTCGACCCTATTACTTATGATATAATTTTTCTATGAATATTTTCTTATATTTAGGATCGTGAAACATTTGTTGAACAAACACCACGTGCTACTATTAGTGATAATGTATCTCAATGGTCAATATGTGATGCATATAATGAAGATTTTGAACAACAAGTAAAATAAATTTGAATAAAAAAAAAAAAAGCTACAGAAAATTCTTTCATTTTGTTTTTTAATATTTTAGCAAAAAGCTAAAGAAAAAGAACAAAAAAAAGTTTCAGTCAAAAAAGAAGATGAACGAAAGAAAAAATTCGTTGTTGCTGATCAACATGTAAAACAAAAATTGAAACTTCAAATATAAATATATATACATTCGCTTTTATTCATATAGACTGTTGATGATATGACAAAATTTACTCGATCAAAAGCAGCTAGTATATCATTGAAAATCCTTGAACGAATGATTAATCAAAATACATTTGATGATATCGCTCAAGGTATAATTTTTATTCAGTTAATCATAGACATTTTACATATATATATAATTTAGATTTTAAATATTGGGAAGATGCTGCTGATGAATATCGTGAACAAGAAGGTAGTCTTTTACCATTATGGCTTTTTCAATATAGTATGGTAAAAAAACTTGCTTGTACAAATTTAACTTGGAATACACATTATAACGATTTATTTGCTGTTGCATTTGGTTCATGTATGTTAATCATAAAATTTGTTTTTTTAGTTAAATTCGTATTTAATAGATGATTTTCTTAAACAAAGTCGTGGCATGTTTGTAATCTATTCATTGAAAAATCCAAGTTTTCCAGAAAATATTTTTCAAACAGAAAGTGGAGTTATGAGTTTAGATTTTCATCCACATTATGCAAATCTTCTTTGTTGTGGTAAGTTTATTTATATAGAATAAAAATATTCATTGAATAGATATTCTTTATCAAAGTTTAGAATAGAATTACGCATGTTAATAGTAGTAAGATCAGCTAATTAACTGAGTTTTGTTTAAGAAGCTGAGCTATTTACTACAATTTTCTTCTGGTTACATCACAAACGAAAAGTCTATAACCTCTTCTTTTTTTGTAAAAATGACGCATATGAATGTAAATATGAACTCAGTATACTTTAAAGAAATCTAAAAATTTTATATTGAGTAGAGAATTCTTACAACTACCATCGAATGTAATCTTACTAATCAATAAAGTAATGAACTTGTAGAAGTCTATCAAATGTACAGTACTGCTTAAAATTAGAAGAAAAAAGTAATTTTGATTTTTTTTTCTGTGATGTCCAGTAATTAACTAAATTTCCAAGAGTGATTTGAAAAGTTAGTGAAGTTCTCTAACAGATGCACCATGTATTAAGGCTTCGTTTTCAATAGTTCCATCTGAAAGAGTACTCAATGGGGGATCATCACGACTTTTTACGACTCTACAAAGTTACAAGCATAATTTTAAAAAAAATTCATTTTTAGCGTTTTTTTTTTGTGATGCTTGTAACTTTGTAAGGGAAGGTCGTAAAACACGCAGTGACCTCTCATTTTGTGCTTGTTGAGATGGGGATTTTTGTAAAAGAACTCCTATATCAGCGTCTGGAACCCGGAAACAATAGTGTTCAATTTCATGAAAACTTTTCCACATAGTCCAACAATGAAACCTGAGAGAGAATTTTGTAAACTATGTAAATTACTATTTGAATTTTAATTAGATGCTCTGGATCACAGCAAAAAAAATTAAAACTATTTTCTATATCTCGATGTTATCTATCATATAGCAAGGACATGGGTTAATGAATTCAGAATTTCATTTTTTTTTCTTTTAAAACGATAATTTAATTCGTATGACACATTCTATGTTTAGGTTTTTATGACGGTTCAGTAGCTGTCTATAATATTGCTGATGAAAACAAACAACCAAAATATCACAGTACGTCTCGTAATGGCAAACATACAGATCCTGTTTGGCAAGTACGAAGGCACATTACTTGTTTAAAAAAAAACAATATTAACTATTAATCTTTTTCATATTTGAGGTTTGTTGGCAAAAAGATGATTTAGATAATAATCTAAATTTCTATTCTGTCTCATCTGATGGTCGTGTTGTCTGTTGGACAATAGTTAAAGTAAGTAAATTTTTATATGCAAAAAAAAAATAAAATTTTTCTCTTTAAATAATAATTTAATTTAATTTAGAATGATCTTATGTATACAGATGTTGTTCAATTAAAATTAGAAAAACCAGCAAGTCAATCTGAGGAAGGTATTCCATTAGCTTCATTAGGTAAAATATTTTAATTAGAAAATTTATTTTTCTTATTATTTGATTAATTTTTTTTGTTCCTTTAATAAAAAAGGATGTGGAACATGTTTTGATTTTAATAAACAACAAGATTATTTATTTATTGTTGGTACAGAAGAAGGTAAAATTCATAAATGTTCAAAATCTTATAATAATCAATTTTTGGATACATTTGATGCACATCATATGGCTGTTTATGCTGTACGTTGGAATAAATTTCATTCAAAAATATTTGCTAGTTGTTCAGCTGATTGGACAGTGAAAATTTGGGATATTAATTTTAAGTAAATGAAAATATTCTTTGTTTATTTTCGATGAAAATTTTGAATAAACTTTTTTTTGTTTTAGAGATCCATTATTTGTTTATGATCTTGGTAGTCCTGTTGGTGATGTTGTTTGGGCACCATATTCATCAACAGTATTTGCAGCATGTACAGCTGATGGAAAAGTTTATGTATTTGATTTAAATGTGAATAAATATGAACCAGTTTGTGAACAAATTGTTGTACAAAAAAAACGTACAAAATTAACACATATTACACTTAATCAACGTTATCCTATATTACTTGCTGGTGATGATCGAGGAAATGTAATATCATTAAAACTTTCACCAAATTTACGTAAAAAACCTAAAGTTAAAAAAGGTCAAGAAGTAGCTGAAGGACCTGAAGCTGAAATAGCAAAATTAGAAAAAATTCTTTCACTTATTCGTGATCCAGATGATATAAAAAGTAAATCATTAGGACAACAAGGTACAACAACATCGATTACGACGAATTAAATACTTTTCTTTTTCTTTTTTTTTTTTTTTGGTTTCAATTAATTTTTTTTTCTTCTTTTTGAATTTATGCATTTTTGACATTACAAAAAAGAATAACGTATTTTAATGAGAATGATTTTTGACAAATGTACTTTTTGATTGAAACTTATTGAATTTTGTAAGACTATAACGTTTATTTTAGTTCGATTGTAATTGTTTTTACAGCAACAAGACGTAAAAGTATTATCAATTGAAATCAAAATACTATTCATTTAAAAAAAAAAATTCAACATACCTATTAGTATGCATTATTTGTAGAAACTTCTGTCTGCAATAGAAGACCTCAGATTTTTAATAATGTTCAAACGTACAAAGTTTTCAGAGGAGGGAGAATCTTCTATTGCATTCTATTTATTTTCATAATTTTTAATTTTAAGACCTGCTCTCCTCAGAAAAAGTCAATTTTGTTCAAATTTATCAATTTTATGGTTTATGATTCATTAGATAGAGTAGAGATGTGCAGAGTAGAGATCAGTGGGGATGTCCTGACCTCGACCCTGACCCTGCTGGGGTCGTTCAAGAGTGAAAAGACGAACAAAGAAAAACAAAACTATCTGATCGTCAGAATTCAAAGCTTCACTGACAAAAGAAAAAAAAATCAGAAAAAGAGAATGTGGGTACTGTGAGTTGGTGGGATGCTCGTGTAGGTGTACAGAAGACCCACCGACACCAAAACCCACACAAACATCCACATATTTAATAGAATCATCTCATTTCTTTATAAGTATCCTCGAGTTCTTTTGATGTTAACAGCTTCAAAATCGGCCCTTCGTTTTATAAACAAACGAAGAAAAGAGAAAAGACAGAAGAGGATACCTTGTTATTTTTTTTTTTCTCAATTTATTTCCTTAGACTGGCTAACAATCAAGACTTGTCTACATTTCTCCATCAACATAATACCACGTCCATTAGATATCAATTATCAATGAGAAAAAAATTGGAAGTTTTCGAAATTAGAGTCAAGATCAGACAGAAATTTTAAAAATGTTGGATTTTGGGGCTAAAAAATTTGACCCCACTGATCTCCAGTACAGGATTACCCCATACCCTATTCTGCAGGATAGGGTAGGATAAGGTTTAGAAAATTTTTCTCAGTCAAGGTACAAAATAAGAATAAAAGTTTACTCTGAACACCTTTAAGGTAGATTAATTTGTCTACTTTCGAATGTACTCTAGTTTATTGGTTTTATGATAAGATTTAAGAATAATGCATAGGTTTTGTTGAATCCTTACAGTGATGAAATAATGTTTTTTTTCCCTAAAGATCTTTCAAGCTTCTTTGTTGACTTTTGACAGTGATGGACAGGACTATTACATATCGCTGAATATAATTAGAGAATAAAACACTCAAATATGAAAAGCCAGAGAACGGGATAAAAATGTAAATGTGAGTATGACTGAACTGAAGAGTCACATTCATTTCCACATCTACATCCATAAGCACACCTAGATACATCCTAACACCCGCATATAAGAGCACATCCAGACTCCATAGCTTTATATGGGTTCCTTTGATTCGTTCTTATGAGTGATCTATGACAAATTACTGTAAGATTCTTGTTAAGTCAGTTTATGTAGGAAAAAACTATGAATTAGAGTATGAAACTTATGTGGCGTTTTTCTCACGATAGGCTTCTTGATTTTGATGTATCTATAAGTTCCAGATTGTTCTGCCATTTTATATCCTAGAAATGTGGGACTCACCACACCTATATTTTAACACATAATCTTAAGCTATCTGTTCATAGATTCAGTATATTGAACTGAAATTTTTTAGTATGAACCGTCTAACTCGGGATATACGTCTTCTGAAAGTTTTATTAAGATCAAATGATCGAAAAAAAACAAATTTTTTTTTCAGGAGAAGACCATTTTAAAAGGCTTTTCTAAAAATTAAGTGAATTTCTGGAGTTTCCAAAGCTAAGAAATAATGCTGACGTCAGTCTTAAAAGATTTTCAGTTCAAAACTCTGGACCATAGATATATTTTGGTCTAAATATACTAATTAAAGTTTTAATTGTTCAAGAAAATTGTATCGTTCCTTCAAGAGTAGAGATCGATAAGTTCAGTTTTAGTTCAAATCTGAGGAACTGTTAATAATACCCATTGTTCTGAACTTGGAACTAGGAGTTGGTCAACTTCTACCCGCATGGAGTCTTTTATTGCGACGAGAAGTTTAATTTAAAGAAAAAAACCGAATGTAAGAATGGACCATATTAACAACAATGGGATTGTCATTCAAACAACTTGCTTATAACTTCTTTAAAAATGAAATACCAACTAAAAACTATGTATCAAATCATATATCTGACAATTTATTCAATGCATACTACTCAAAAAGCAGTGACAGAAGATCTATAGAAGAAAAATATACTGCCTTTCAATCAAATAATCTTTCAAATATGTTTCAACTTCTATCAATTGAAACGATTTAAATCTCATCAAGTAAGAAAATAACATCTGTTTATAATAAAAGTATCATTATCTATTCTAATAACCTATTTCTTCTATATTTGTCATATATAGTTTGTTCAAAATAGGTTTGATATTGTGACATAAAACAGATAGCGTACATACATTATATAAACCATTATTATTCTAGACTATGAAAAAAAAGCAGACAAAATATATGTTGATTCCAGCCGAAGAGATTGTTTTTTTTTTTATATTAAATTGTTAAAAGAATAACTTCAAGATTGAAGTTGTTATTGACCACAAGGTAAACTACAATTAAAGTGTGAACAAAACAGCTGAATTTTTGCTATTCATGGTTTAATAGGCGATACCTTAAGAAAAAATACTATCTCAATCAAAATGTTATAGTTCTTATATAAGAAATAGCAATTGCTTTTTTTTTTTTGTCTTATTCCAATGTCACAGTATATTCATGTATAAATCAAAGAAAATCAATCGAAAATTCATATGACAATCTAAAATACAATGTTCGATTTCTTGACTTTTTCGTGTAAATAGATTTTACAGCTACATCCAAATTGTAGACATATGTTTTCCAGTAAAATCAAGACAAAATTTCTCATCCTTTGTCAATTGTATCGATAGAAAGAAAGAATGCAATCTCTTTTGTTACTATTAAGAGAATAGAATGTGAGTGAAGTAATCATCCACAGTTTAATACTTACTCTTAAATCAAACTACCTACACTGATCCTTTTACTATATCTATTTTCGTATGTTTGCATAATGCAGTCATTCTACATTGCGGATATTTCTCAATATGTGGTCACTTTTGTCTCTTCTCTCTCGATTCTATTTTAAGGACATTTTTTTGTCCTTCAACTAAGAAGAAATGTTCACAATCAAGATGATACGGATTTTATACGCTTGAAAGAAAGTAATGTTATTCGCTAGCCATAGAATATTACTTTTGTAATTACTAAATATTTAATGCACAAAAAGAAAAAGAAATGATGTGATGTAAGTTTACAACTTCAATTTTCTACTCTAAAATCGTTGCTTTTATTTCTGTTACTACTTAATAGTCGATCAATCAATTGTATAGAATCATTAGTTCTTTTTTTTTTTTTGTGTGTGTTTGATTCTTTACACCTTACTTATAGAAATGCAATCGGACCATATGAAATAGAACAGAGACAATATAAAATATTGTACATGTCTTTCGACTCCGTATGATTACGTTCTCGTGCATATGCAGCTTTTTTTTCATATATCAACGCCAAACTCTTCAACTTAACGACTGATGACCTTTTGTCTCGTCCTTTTCATTCTTTACGATCACTTTTTTTTTTTCTTTGTCATTCAATATTTATTGTGTATACAAGATATTGTCTGGTCATTCATAATAGTCGAAGAAGTAATGTTAACAAATGTTTTAAGATTCACTTTACTTTATTCTATTATATAAATGTAATTGATGTGTGTACAAGTTTTTTTTTTTTTCTAATATTCTTCTTCGTTGCTTGTACATGTAATGTACAAATTTTCTATTGAATAGATGTAATGTGTTGAAGTTCAAAAAAAAAAAAGAGCAAATAATGTTGACAATAGCTGTCATGGTACTGATCGTGTACTATATATTGTTTTATTCATTGTCGTTTTAGACTGATAATTGATATTACAAGTTATGACCTTCGAGATTTCGATGAAGGTAAGAAGAAGTAAAGTTTTCTTTTTTTTTTTTTTTTTGAAAACTTGGTTCCTTTCAATTAATTCTTTGTTGAGAAAGAAAAATCGAATGTCGAACAAATTTTTTCTATTGAAATTAATCATCCGTTTGATTTTTTACTTTTCCATTCTTTATCTTTTAGTGTTGTTGAGAGATATCTATAGTTGTTATTCTTCATCTTCTTGATTTAGATCATATTCAATTTATCATCTGCTTTCAACAGTAATAGTAATTCATGATATTTTCTATTATAGAAAGGTTATATTGCATATCTTTTATATCGATGGTGTAATCATTATGTTCATTTGGTTTTTCTTTTTACTTAGGATGAATTTTAGTAGAGAGAAAAAAACATATCTTAATGAGAAAAGCAGTTAAGTAAATAGATGATAAGAATGATGACGATGATGTGATCGTTATCATTATCATTATCATTATCATCATCATAATTCGATAGAGATCAGTAGGACAAAAAAGAAAATTAACTTTATTGACCTCCTCCCCACCCCTCAGGAATTTATTTGTATCATTCGACTTGTTTTCTCAAGGTACAATTTATTGCGGTTTCTTTTTGAAGATAGAAACTCACTTTCTGATATCTTTTTTTTTTATCTTTCACATATGTATCTAATGCTAATTATCATGCACAATTCTGTTATAAGCTTCATGCTGTCTTTCTACTTATTTTCTTATCTTTGATTATAATAATCATGAGAATATTTGCTCAATAATATGAATATGGGAAATAGAGGTCAGAGAACATATATGTATAAATTTAATTGTATGAACACCTAAAAACATATACGTAAGTTTTATTCATAAACCGATATTATTCTAATCAAAAGAGGTGAAGCAGATATACGTACTATATTCTTTGCTTATTATTAAATAACATATCCTATATACATATATACAAGGTTATATAAAAGATCAGCTTTTTGCTTCTATATATATATATATATATATATGACGAAGTATCTTCTTTTTCACGCTTTACACATTGGCGAGTTTTACGGACAGTGTCCATTCGTAATAGTATAAGATTTGTATCATAGACGTTCTATGAATACGTTTAATGAAATGATGAATACGATAATAACCTAATCTTTATATATATATATATGTATAATATTGGAAGTTTTAAAGTTGTGTCATCAGTATAGAACATATATTCATTTATATGAATAACTGATACATAAGCAGGAAAAAAAAGAAGCTATACATATATATATGTAAAATAGTAAAGAAAACAAAGACTCCTCCATAAATTATTTAAAACACATACTACGACAATAAAAGTTTTACTTAGGTTATTCAAATCTATGTTAAACAATTTTATAGAAATCAAATAGTGAAACCTTAATAAAAATTGATGTACTTGTTTTTTTTTTTCTATTTTATTCTAGGTCATCTTTATTATTTATTAATATTTACATGGCAACGAACAAATCATTATCACATCATCGTAATTATCAAATAGCTCCTTCAATTATATATTCAAAAATTCATAGTAAAAGTTCAGAATCTTTATTAAATAATAATCAAAAAATTGATTTACAACAAAAAGAAAAACAATTTAATAAAATAATAAAAATGAAAAAATCACAAACAGAATTAACAAATTTTGAAACAACAACAACAAAACCTATTGAAATTACATGTAATGCAACATCTATATTACGTCGTCGATTTAGTCTTTTTCGTATTAAACGTTCACAACCATCAAATGAAAATGTTAATGTTCAAGCACTTCAACAAATTATTGATAAATTAAGATATGATTTACATATTAAAACTACTGAACTTGAAATAATAAAAAAACATACAGAAAATAAATGTAATAGTATAATACAACCATCAAATGAATCAATTGAACAAGCGTTTCAATTACAAACAATATTAAATACAAGACTTGAAGAAATGCTTACAGAAAATGATTTACTTAAAAAAAGTATTCAAGAACTTGAATCTTTTGCACAACAACAAAAAAGTAAGAAAAATCATTCAGGTTTTTTTTTTTTGTTATCGATAATTATTTTCTATTCATATCCACTTGTGATATTGACAAGATTGCGCAGTGGGCATCGTGTATATACTATAAGCTTTGCATATGTACATAATCGAAGAAAAAAAAACTATTGATAATTGAACATATTGATATTTGAAGTAGACGTACTTCAAAACGAATTAAAAATCGATTTTCTTTACAATGATAAATCTCTCTCTCTCTCTATATATATATATGTTTTTTTTTGTAAAAGTTGTTAATACATTAAGGAGTCTCCTGTCGAGGACATATACGATCGATCAACTGTTGTGTCATCAAGTACACGTGTGGACAAGTATCATTGTTTAAACTGTCCTTGTTTAAACCATATTATGGCTCACACAAATAGTCAAAAAAGAGAGAACGAGAGACAAATTTCGACCTCACCACTGCTCCATTTCTCTTTTCTTCTTCTTCTTCTTCTTGTTAGTCGTCTGTACATAGATACACACATTACATTTTTCTCTCCTTCTCTTCATCACAATCGCCATCACAACATACATACAAACATACAAAACATATGTATGTATACATCGATCGAACTAAAAGCTGATCAGCAACATTTTTTTCTTCTCTCTCTCTCTCTCTCTCTCTCGTATTGGTATTAATGACGATAATCGAATTATTTCATTTCAATAATCCTATTTTATAATGCGTTTTTTTCGACGATTTCGAAAGGCAACTCCACTTACATCTACATCATTTCAAACTGTTGTTATCAACAAAGGTAAAAATACATTTTAAGAAAAACAAATTTCTTTTGTCCTTGTCATTGCTTTTATTATATATGTACGATTACAAATTCTTTTCTTTTTTTTTCTCTTATTTTGTAATCAAACCTGTCTACTGACTGGTTAACATTTACCAAAATGTATATGTCGCATTATTTTACAAAGTAAACATTAGTTTAATAAGATTTATCGTTTCTTTTCAACATCATGTTCATCTAAATATATTTTGATAGACAATAAACATTTAACTGATAATGAACATTTCATATAAAAATACTTATTTTGCACGTACTCAATTTATCAATAGTATGATTGACCTTTCCATTGTAAAGTAATTTTCTTTTCTTCTATTATAATTAGTTTACATAAATATATAGAAATATGAGTTATTTGTTGTAATTCTATGCAGTTAATTAGACTACTATAAACTCTTAAATTAAATAAAAGAGAATTATATATCTACTTACGATAAGTAAAACAAATGTGGCAACTGTTGTTTAACTCGTACAAATAAGATATACATTTATCATTTAAAATGATACAATATTGTCATCATCATCATCATTATCTATCCTGACATGTCAATTTCAAGTGAACCCATCATAACATTTGCTCTGCTCTGTTTTTTTTT
>CAJNOL010001041.1:34037-57890 GCA_905250125.1 Rotaria sordida | reverse complement strand
CATTGTCGATATAGACAGCGTATCTTTTCAAAATGATTCATTGTTATTATTCGATTGATATATTTTTTGCGAATGGAAATATTCGAAGTTTGTAAACTTGACCTAATTCATTAAAAAAATTGGTAGCCTATTGCTTCTTCTATATAGATGTATGATATAATAGAGCATACATACACCTGTCTATTTGCTCAAATTCAATCCGATGATGAACGAAGAAAAAAAAAAGCCGAGAAAGAAAGAAGTATATGGCTTTTGTTCTAAATAGAATTCACATATTTTATCGATTTTATTTTTAAATAATCCATTACAAAATAGTTTTTCTTTTTCTAATAATTAATCAATGTCATTATCATGTTCTATTTCTTTATATACATATATAATACAAGGTAATAGAAATAATATTTCTTTTCTTTTCTTCATCTATATACATATCTAATTGATAGAGACAATTATTAAGGTTTCTCTATTTTTCAATCATTTAATATGAAGCACAAAAAAGACAATATTAAAAATAAACAAAATTGATTTCAATTTTCTTTTTTTTTCGCAATATTATATTTAACTTGCTCTTATGTAATATTATTAAAGGCTCAATCCACTATTGTATATGTTGCGCATATAGTGCGAGAATGAAAAGTGTATACACATTAAGTTTTTTTTCTCTCTCTCTCTGTCTCTCTGTCTCTCTCTCTCTCTTCGTTCTGGTGCATCGAATGTTGAGCGATGCATTTTGAGGTGGTATATACATATATATATGATTGTCAAACGTTACTACTGTTTCTTAAACGTTATATGAATTTTTACCTGGTATAAAATTTTCATTAAAATATATATATATATATATATATTTTGAGAAGATTTATTTTCTTCTCATTATTTAAAAACGAAAAATGTTATCTTATTATCAACAATATGAAGAACAAAAACTTCATTGTCAAATGGAATCGATTTATAAACAAAACTCTTTTTATAATAATAATAATAATAATAATAAAGAGTATTTTATATCGTCATCATCATCATCAATGTTGATGTCAACAAAAAATAAATTAACATCGAAAAAGATGAGTAATTCAAATGATGATTCTTCATCATTTTGTCATGCTATGTACATAACAGTTAAAAAACGTCGTACTACATCTCCATCTCATCAATCATTTGAAGATTCTCAATGTCTTCAATTACCTTATATTTGTTCGACTATATTAGCGAGTAAGTTGTAAGATATCCATAATATTATTATCTGTTATTATATTAGATTTCTTTCACATATAGATATTATTAGTTCAATTACATCATCATCATCATCATCATAGATAGAAATTCTTGTTTAGTTCATTATAACGTCATGTCAAATTGATATGACAAATGAATATTTTTGTATCATATAAAGGTCGAATATGAGTATAGAAATAATTAGAAAGTTTTAATTATTTAAATGAAAGAATATTGAGATATCGATTCAATTAGAATCCTATATATAAAATATTTCATTTTGTTATATACATCATCATCGTCTCGTTTGAATGATCAATCATGTAATTTGAAACAAATCATAATTTTCTCTTTCTTTCTCGCGTTATGTGTTACAATGAAAGACAGCTCGAAGGTAATTTTTCACACCAGGCAAGTGACTATAAATATTTTGATAGGCAAGTATATAAAGCCTTTTGTATTTATCTATCAAGGCTTCCTATATGACTTGCATATATATATATTTAAATATATGAGCATATACGTATATATAGTGTCGTAATTATTCTGACCTTGTTCTATGTTATGTTTATATTTATATTTTTATGAATAAGTAATGGAAGGTTTAAAAAAGTGAGTGGTAAAGTTAAATGCAATCATAAAGAAAAGAATCAATGATCGACCCTGAAGCAATCGAGATGGCGACAACTGATAGGAAAATATATAGCATCAAAAAAAAAGTCAATTAATAGTGAGAAATATAAACAGTATGATTTTTATAGAATTAAACAATAGTTCAATATTCTTTTTTTTTTCTTTCCAATCATTGTTCGTTACAATTGTTTTTTTTTTGTTAGAATTCATAAGACTTGAGAAATCTATTCATCTATTTTAACATGCATCAAAACAAACGACAACAAAGAAAATATGGTAAAACACAAAAAAAAAACGTGCATAGTATCAACGAGTCAAACAATAGGAAAATTCAATTAGTTGACTTCTTTTTCAATTATAGATTTTCTATGGCTTCATGCTTTATGTTATTTTTTAAATCTTGTCTATATATTAAAATCAATTTTTGATCTTATGAGTTGATCTCTTAAAAATCATATTAGTATTCGTTTTTCTTGATGATTTATCAAAACTAAATCGTACGATTTATTTGTTTTTATTATATTATAAGTTGTTACTCGTTTACATACATACATACATACATGGTCATAGACATTTAATTTATATGAGTTTTAAATAAAAATAAAAATAAAAAAGAAAGGCTTCAAAATCAAGGTGAAATATTTGTAAATATAGATAGAGATCATAACAAATATTTCAAGGTTAAAATATAATTTGATTTTAATCCTTTTTTTTTTCTTTTTCTAGCTTCAAATTCACCTACAACGAATTCTCTTTTGACTACTACTTTTACTGAACCAAATAATTCTATTATTAAATCAACAAATTTTACAAATTCAATACCAATATCTCGAGCTGAAATACGTCATAAAAGTGAAATTGAAATAGAAGTTAAACACGACAAACAACAACAACAACAACAACAACAATTAAACCATACAATTAAGAATAGTATTTCGCCAATACCAAATTCATCGTATCCAACAGTAGTACGACCAACACCATTAACAAATAAACAAACATCAATAATAAATTCTGATGAAAATTCTTTATCATCACAATATCAAATACCAAAACGTCGTATTTTAACAAATTCAATACAAACTCAAACATTACCATTATTATTAAATCAATCAGATCATCAAATACAACAACAAAAATTTAAAGCATTAACTGATGAAACATTATCAAAAAATGAAAAAATTCAAGCACTTCTACGTGAACTCACCGATTATCAGGTGAGAGTTTACGATATGTAGCTTTTCTTTTGTCACATGAACACGTACACTACTACAAGTGTTAATCTTTATTTCTTATTCTCTTCTTTCAATCCTTTTTATATGTACTATATAGGTAACAATCAAACAGCAGGAACAACAATTGGTGAACGGCAAGAAGGACCGCGATCAATTGTGCTTTATTGTCGATGAGCGTACGAACGAATTACGTAATCTGAAGCAAAAGAATGAACAATTGGAGCAAATGATAAGAAATGGTAAATAATGCAACACACACACACACACACATCCATATGTATATAAAAGGAAGACACATACATATACCATGCGAATAAGGTTTTACGATAAATGATTGCATTTTCTTTTTTTTTATTTAGAACAAGAACATAGTAACAACGGAAAGAAACTTATTTCTCTATTACAAGAATCTCAAGAAGAACGAGACGAATTATTAAATAAAAAGGTATAATAAAATATTAGATTTTAAATTACAAAAAAATTATTTTATTTTATTTAAGCAACAAACTTATGAACGTATACAAAAATTAGAAGAACAAATAAAAATTTATGAAAGTGATGCAACAAAAATGCGTGATCAAATATTATGTTCAAAAATAAAATTAGATAAAAAAATTGATGAAAATCAATGTTTAACAAATAAATTAACTGATATGAGTAAATTTTGTGATCGTCTTGAACAAGAAAATCAAAAATTAAAATTACAAATTGAACATGAACAAAAAAAGGTTAAACATTAAAAAAAAAAAGTTAATATTTTTCTTTATATTACTTCTTTTTTTTTTTTTTGTATGTCATTTTAAGATTGACGAATGTACAAAATTAAAAACATTTGTTGATATTGAATTACAAAATACTCTTGATAAAATTCGTAATGAACGATATGAACATGAAACAAAAGTAACTACATTAGATGATGCATTAAAATATGCTCAAAAACAATATCAAACATTACAACAAAATCAACATATTATTGAAGATAAACATAAAAAAGAAATTCATGAATTAAAACATCATATTCATGAATTAGAAATTAAAATAGAAGAAGTTATTAAAGATAAAGCATTAGTATCAATACGTTGTGGAGAATTAATCGAAGAAAATCGTAAATTAGAAAAAACTTTAAATGAAAAAGAAGATGATTATGAAGAAAAAATTAATTCCTATAGAGAAAAAAATTCTCTTTTATCAACACAAATTGAAGATTTAGAAAAAAAATTAATTGAAACAAAAAAACAACTTGAATTAATAACAATTGAAAAAGATGAAACTTTAGCTGATATGTTAATTGCTGTACGTGTTGCAAGTGAAATGAGATATGGTATGTTATTTTTTATAAAACAAAAACAAT
Source organism: Rotaria sordida (assembly GCA_905250125.1). Lineage (NCBI taxonomy): Eukaryota > Metazoa > Rotifera > Eurotatoria > Philodinida > Philodinidae > Rotaria > Rotaria sordida. The sequence continues at coordinate 53,456 of CAJNOL010001041.1, read as the reverse complement.
AACAAAAAAAAAGGATTAATCAAATATATTTTTATTCAATTTAGATGCAGAAGATCGTTTAAATAAAGTTAATGATGATCTCAAACGAGTTACAGAACATATTGAACAAGAACGTGCACTTAATAAAGAAGTTCAACGAAGACAGGTTCATTTTTTTTCTTCTTGTAATTTCATTTGAATTAATTTCCAAGCAAGAGCAGGCATTGTATGGGCGTCACGTCCTACGTACCCTCATTAGTCACGCACTCTGAGTCATAACCATAATTAGCATGTTTTAATCAGAAACTTGAAAGGTGTATGTACTAATCTTGTATAGAGATTTGTGAGAATGAGCGTTTTTAGTATTGTTTTCATGGATTGAAACTTAGCTTAAAGCTATTGAAGAGCAAATCGGTTTTGACTTGTTAAAGTTTGCTGAGATGCTTTCAGTATGATACTCGATAAGAATCAAAATATTCTAATGTCATGGTCAAAAAGAGATGAATTTCTATGAATGATTTTGGTTTAGTTGTGTACCGAATTCTTTTTTTTTTGACTCCTAATCATATTCATGACAGATCTGCATTCCATGTGATAAGGATCACTGTTAAACATTTTCGAGATTTTTGCATACGGTTAAGTATGATGAAAATATTTTTCTTGAAACGGACAAAGCCAATTGTCTGTTTCTTTTAACTTTGAAACACAGCTATGAGTGTTAGAAATAATAAAAAGTCTATAAATTAACTCTCTAACGAAGTTTGCTTCATCATTTGCCTATAAATACATCTCGATAAAGTAGGAAAAACCTAAGAAAGATTCGTCTATATAGATATTCTTTCTCGAGCCATGACGATTTTATTGACTTTTTGATTAATTACAAGATATTTCGCACAGATTTGCATAACATAGTTTTGGTCAGATATTTTATCCGTAGATAAATCTCAAAGTCACTTAGATATTCTAAAAGCTTCAGCTGAAATACATGTATCCTTCTTGAGGAAGCTTGAGATTTATCTATGAACAAAATATTCGATCAAAACTATTTCATTCAAATCTTCCCCGAATATCTCGTAGTGTTCAAAAACTCAATAAACGATCATCACTCGAAAAAGAATGTCTAAACGAACAAATCCTTTTCAAATTTTTCTAATTTCATCGAAGTCTAATTATGGTCAAATGATGAAAATAAAAACATATGAAAAATTTAGATATATTTTCCAATTTGAAATCGAAATAAATCGATGCTGATAATAAAAAAAAGAATTTTCAATTGAATAAAAAATAGTTTTAAATGAAAATTTTGTACAGAACTGTCCGTACTTATTGTAAACAAAAAAATTTTCAAGAGATAATCGTGTTTGTTCTAGCCGTTATAAGAAATATTTTAACTTTGATTCTCATTCTCATCATAAAAGACTGTCTCCGACAGGAGCATATTCCTTAGTAAAAGTAGTTGCTCTTCTCCCCACCTATGAAATGATACTATTCTTGATGATATTGAGCTGATATATTGAGTGCATGCATGTGACAATTAACCTTGACCGCAAGCGCCAACATGTTTTTCATAGGTTCACATGTACTGCAGTTATGATTCAGACATCATTTTGTTCTTATGATTACCTTATCTTAATCATGTTGGCATAAATATTTTTGTCCAATTCTTCATTCGAAAGCCTAATGTCGTAACTATCTCTAATTCAAAGAAAAAATATTTTCAGTGCATATTTCCGTTGAATATGTTGTTTACAAGGGAAAGAAGTAAAAGTAAACATAAGAATAGTAACATTTCATAAGAGCGAGGATATACTTTTTTCTAGAATTATATTTCTAATAATTTACAAAATAAAAATTTGTTTCACGGAAAATATTTTTCAAATGTTGTATTTAGATGCAATTACCACCAATAAATCGGAATGGTAATGGATTCTGTGGTAAACAAATATTTTTGTTTTTTTTCTAAATTAACATTCGAATTTTCATTTATAGAAAGTGGTCATGTAAGAATAAAAGAAATGATTCGAACATTAGAAGCTAATTCTCGAAAAAGTAGTAATAATTTATTTACAAAAAAAATAAAAAAAAAACTCATTATCTAATTTATTGTCCTATTAAGATTCATTCAATACATTGAATAATCACATGGATTCTATAAGTCGTCAACGTCCATTATCTCAACCATGTACACGCACAGAAACTAATGCTATATTAACAAATAATCATAATCGACAATTTGGTACAACAACTGATGATGCAAAAATTTTATCATCAACAAAAAATAATTCTCCATCATTTAATAATAGTCATCGATCTGATATATCAATTCGATCAATAACAAAGTAAAAATATTATAGATTATATTAAAATATTTTTATCTATTTATTTTAGTGAACAATATGATGAAATGAAATCAATAATTGAAGCTGTTTTTGCTCGAATGCCTGGAACAGTTTGTAAACGTGATGCTTTATTAAAATGGTGTGTAGAAAAATTAACAAATTATGTAAGTAATTATATATTCATTAATTTTACAAATGAAATTTTTCAAATTAATTAAATAGAAAATATCAATAACAAATTTTTCAAATTCTTGGACAGATGGTATTGCATTTTGTTCATTGTTACATTCATATTTACCTGATCGTATTGATCTTGATATGATTAAAAAAGAATCAAAAGTATAATTAAACAAATAATAAAATACAATTCTAATGATTTATGTTTTTTTTTTCTTTTTTTTTTATAGAAAAATCGTTTTGAAATTGCTTTTAATATTGCTAGTAGTATTGGAATTGTATCTATATTAGTAAGTCAATCGAAAAAAACAAAAAAAAACCAACACACCTTTTGATTTTATTCTTATTTGTTAGGATGTTGATGAAATGTGTTCATCAGAATGGCCTGATTGGGAACGTGTTATGTATTATGTTGCATTAATATTTCGTCATTTCGAATGTTCAACATCAAATCAAACAATTTCACCAATATTACCAATTCCACAAGCATCATCATCACCAATGTCACCAACATTTACAACTTCATCATCATCACCTATATGTATATCATTACGATCATCAAATTCAATTCCAACAATACTTTGTTCACCATTACAAACTGTATAATGAAGAAAAGTTTTTCGTTTTTCGTTTGTTTTGTTTTAAAATCTACATAGTAGAATACATTCCAGAATTGATTTCTTGTTTGTTTGTTTGTTTTTTATTATGTTTGTATACATGAATTGATGTTTTACTTTTATTGCATGATATGATATATGTTTTATTATAAGGGAAAAGCAAATGTAGTTTTTTTTCTTTTTATTTGTTTATTTGCTTTTTTTTCTTTTCTTTTCTTTTCTTATATTATTATGATGATGGTTAGAGATACATTTGAAGATGATTTATTTTTGTTTGGTCTTCTAACATGATTTTTCTTTTATTTAATATATATATATATATATATGAATATAAATGAGAAATCTTATGTGATAATTCGATGAAAATTACCAGAAAGGAAAGGCAATGTTTTGCTTATTTGGGTATAAGATTGTTTTCTTTTGGCTCTTCCGATAGATGTAGATAGGAAAGGACTATTTATAGCATTATTGAATTAGAATAATCGATGTAGATTCAAAAGATAATATAAAGGTGATTTCGTAGACGTGTGAAATTCATCATCTGTTTACAAATATTAGTAAATGAGAACGAAATGAAAGAAATTTTAGAAAGAGAACATGTTTTATGCTCAATCACTTAATTATACAGCAGCTCATAAATAACTAGTCGATACAAAAACACTCAATATCTCCAGTCTATGTTAATCAATCAAGTTGATGTTTTTTCAATGGTAATAGAACACTCGTCAAAGTTTTTATTTATAAGAAAAATATCAAATAGATACTGGATAGAACTAGCATTCTTAGAATTAGATATGTAAAAATTTTAGCATATATACTAACTTAGAAATGTAGGCTAGTGACATCAATCCAGTCCTGTTTACTTGAGATTAAGAGAATTTATGAGAATTCTTCTCGCTGTAAGTCAAGAAGGGAAGAAATTTATGACCCAGTGAACCTATGACTATGTAGTTCTTCAATACAGCTATTCATATTATAAATTTCATCGCGTTTTATCTAACAAGAGAAGATCTCCAAGTGATGACTCGATATTTCAGCTGAAACTGTGTGGGTTTGCTACATCAAGTACTCTGATGTCAAGTATGAAATGATTATCAGCTGAGATCGATCCGATAAAAAGTTGTAGTCAAAACATTTTTCTACCATTTGATGCATATGTACAGCTACATACTTCTTCTAGAATATTGTACTTGTGTCTAGAAATATTGTCTAATGGTAGATATAGCAAAGACATATATGAAGTGGGATTCTTTCCTACAAGTATTATAGTATGACATCACTCAATACGTTGTATTCCATCTAGTCTTTTTCAGTTCTGTTGACATGCATTCATTCGTACACGTCTTTTCTCTATTCTAGTGTGGTATGGTTGGTCTTCAACAGATTATTTATCGAAAGGTCTTGCTTTTTTTGAGAGTGTACGGAATATGTGTTTTTCTTTCGATGAAGATTTCTATTCTTCGTCCACCTATAGTAACTATTCTTTTATTTCTTCTAGTTATTCTGATCTTGTACTTTGTTTCAATTATTTTTTTTTCATTGACAATCATAAGCATTGAAATTAATGTTTTTGTTTATCACATCAAAAGAATCTATCTTTTATACACATATAGCATGATGTCATACTGTAATACTCGTAGGAAAGAATTTCATTCCATATATGTCTTTGCTATGTCTACCATTAGACAATATTTCTAGATATAAATACGATACTCTAGGAAGAGTATGTAGCTGTACACGTGCATCAGATAATGAAAAATATTTTGACTATAACTTTTTATTAGATCGATCTCAGTCGATAATTGTTTCATATTTGGCATTAGAGTACTTGATGTAGCAAATCTATGCAGTTACAGCTAAAATCTCGTGCCATAACTTGAAAACTTTCCATCGTTTAGACGAAATGATTTTTCGAAAATAATTTCTACTAAACGATAAAGAAGCAGTGGTCAAAGACATTATACTATTAGGTAATTATTAGTAGAACTTGAGTAATTTTCTCTTATGTAATAAAACAGATCTGCCATTGAATATACTAATACAGATAAACAAATCGATTTTTTTTTCGAAAGTTTTTCTTCAATGTATTCAAAATAATGGTAGCCAAACACATCAACAATAACAACAAAAAAAAAGAACTAAAAGTTGATCATTTGCCATTCTTTTTTTTTTTTTTTGGTGCTTTGTTTCATACATGAAACATGATTGTATGCAGATGTACTAAATATTAGACCAGGAGTAGAATCTGTTTCAATATAGATGAATAGCAATGTTAAGAGTACATGATGATATTTTAACCTAAGAAAAGAAAAAGAACAGCAATGTCGGACTTTTCGTTTTCTTTTTTTATGAAGTATATGTACGTTGCTTCTTTCAATGATTATTCTAATAACAAAAAGAAAAAATTACCTATATCGATACATATAGAGACTGTTTGAAGTCTTCAATTGATAATTCTGTTACTTGTTAAATATACAATGTCAATGCTTAATACAATTTTTGACTCATTTTATCATTCTTGTTCTCTTTCTGTTCGCTTTGTATATTTATTTTAAAAATTAAAAAAAAAACGAAAAAGAAAAAAAAAAAAGACAAAAGAAAGAATCGTATGATGACTTAGAAATTATTTCTATATAATATAATGCATCGTTTGGCTCGACATGAAACAGAAATAGCAGCTGTTGCTTATCCCAATTCTATTGGCAATCAACAGAGAAGTAGAAATTATTTAGAATATTTTTAATGTTAATTTAATAATTAATTTTATTCTCTATTTCAAGACACGTATATAAATGACCCAAAAAATGTACGTGAATATATATTTACTTATCATACATTGCTGATTCCGGTCAGCTATAGACTGACCCGGATTCTTCTTTCTCTTTTTATATTGCGTCGCATAAACAGAACATATCCTTGCGTGTTCTCTTCTACTCTCGGTATATGTTAACAATACCGAAATAGCATTCGATAGAGAAAAGAGAAGGAAGAGAGAGAGACAGAGACAGACATAGAGCAAAAATCTATATTTCTCTTGTCTTTCACACATTAGCAATGCAAAGAGAAGGGGACAGAGAAAAAAAACGACAAATCATTGTCGACATATGTACCTATATTTTTTTTGTTTGTAGACGATAATGGCGAATATGAATGTTCACAATACAACACCTAGTTATATGACTCCTAGTCATCCTCAACATGTTAGTTATGGTCAACCATTACCACCACCCATTCCTGAAAGTCGTATTGATAAAGCTTATGTTACATCAATTCGTGGCATTCTCAAATTTGCTTGTTTGGTAAATAAATTCAATAGAGAATAGTTTTTCATTTTGAATATAACTTCACAAAAGAAATCGAATCCAACAGGTCAAGTATATCGACAAATAGTTCATGTGTTTATTTATTGAGATTAAGCTTACCACTTGAACATCGTATCATATAATATCCATAGTTACTCAAATTAATAATAAAACATATATATATATATATATTATTTAAAATTTATTTTCTAGTTATTTAGTTTTATTGCATTTATTTGTATAACATCAACATCACAATGTAATGGTAATCATGCATTTTTGGCTTCAGTTACATGGCTTGTTATTATAATGCAAGTTATAATTATAGTTGTTTTTCTTTTTCGACTTAAAACAAGATTTACTGGTATTGATTTTGACTTTTTGGTAAGTAAAAAGAAAAAGAATAATATCGATTGATTATTTGACGCGTCAATAGTTAAATATAACAGACAACATTATGATGATATGTGTATTGTTTACAATACACATAGGAAACATTATCATTTTGAGTCAATAGAAAAACAATAACTTCCGTGTTGACATATGTTTTTTAAAGATTGTCATAGAATGATTATATCATTTTTTGTTTGTAGGATTTTTTTGCAACAGCTCATGATGCACTTTATCTTTTGGTAAAGATTTGATTTCTTTTTTCTTTTTTTGTTTATGAAAAAGAAAAAGATTTAATCTATATTTTTATTATATATTAGATTGCATCAAGTGTAACAATTCATTATTGTCGAATTCCTGGTCAAGTTGCTGGTGGAGTAAGTGTTCTAAAATAATGGGTTTTTTTCTTTTTAAAGTTTATATTTTATTTAAATTTAGGTAATGGGAATTTTTGCATTTATATTTTTGGCTGCTGATGCTGTAACTATTTTCTTAGCTCGACGAGATGAACCAGTACCCAATATAAATAACAATGATCTTCGATAATCGATCAATAATACATTAAATTCATATACTAAATATTCCATGAAATAAAAATTCTAAAAGCAATCGATTTATATTATATCCTTTCAGAATGGAGAATTTTCTTTTGGCAATTTTAGACATTGCCTAAAGTCCAAATTTTTATATAGAATTGTACTTTTTTTCTATCAAAGAGAAGACTGAATCTCTTGGCTTTTTTTGTTTTTGTTTTTGTTTTCTGTTTATTGGTATTGATATAGTTACTTCTGTTTCTTTGTCTTTTTTTCTTTAATAAAATACATGAATGAATGCATAATCTGTACTTCACGAAAAATAGAAAGTTAAAAAAAAGAAAAGTGAAACGAATGATAAGAAATCAATTTTGTATATTATATTCATTCTCAACTTTAATAAATAATTCTTATTTAGTTGTCAGTGTTGTTGACAGAAATAAATACTTATGTACAAAACGTCGTGCACGTTTGTTCACACTACCATCGGTTAGTTACCGACATAGCACATGTTATACTCAACAGTTTATTGGCGGCTTTTATCCGATTCGAATTACATGGATAACTAATTTTCTAGTTGTATCAAGGATTTAAGCTGATGATGTATGTTTTTGATTGAATAGTATCTTTGAGAGAGTAGTTAATCTTCATACTGAAATATTGCAATGAATCTGTTAAAGATTAAAGTAAGTTGATCGTTTTTTTTTTTTTCGATTTTCTAATTGTATATAATATATTTGGATGATTCATCGATTCGTACATATTCTAACTAATTCTTTATTGTTTTATCATCAGTTAGATATTGCTATTGTACTCGTTTGAAATATAGATATAAATCTCTTTATTTCCTATTTCTTATATAAATTAGCAAGAGTTCATCGTAATCTTCACTTTCAATTTGATTCAATAATCCAAGGTTAAGTGCGAACATTCACTTTATGGTAAAAAGAAAAATATTTACTCAAAAAGATTCTCTATGAACATCTTGTTACCTACGGTACTGTTGAAGTGCAATGAAAGAATCACAACCAGAGGTTTTTTCTTTCTTGTTCAAAAAGTTCCTCTGAAAGGTAAGTATGTATATTAATCATACTCCTTTACCTTCATATATTCTTACATAATACTTCTATTATACAGTAGACCCTTGCAACGTTTGTATAGTAATAAATCACTTTTTTTTCTGTTCTTTGTCAAAAAATGTTAGATCGTGAATTTCAATCGTTTTTCATGCAAAATAAAACTAAATTCATATTTTAACACATAATTGCAAAGTAGGGATCTTTAAAATGGTTCCGGTAAAACTTTTTCTTTCAAGTACGAAACTATATATTTGCACGTTTCGTATTCTGTTCTAATTAAAGCAATGTAAATCGATCATTGTGATTCACAACTCTATCAATAATTGATCAATTTCTTCTTTCGAACGTTCATTTATTTCCAATGGTTGTCTAACCGAGCCTTCTAAAGCACATTGTATTGTTTTGGTCATTATTTTAATAAATTCATTAAGTGTTAATTGTCCTTTTTGAAGCTTTTCAGAAAATGGCAAATTCATTTGAGCTAATTCAGCTTTGATTAATTGTAATGAACATCGATCGAACAATGCATGATCGATACATTCAGATAATGAACGGAAGGTATACAGGGATTATTAAGTCCGATAGCTCTTGTTCATTGAATAACAATTTTGCACATGTATAAACATGATCACAGTAGAGAACAGTCCATACTATTCCTTGATGATCAGTACTCGGAATATTAAGAATAAGAATGCCACCAGGTACAAGTTCTCGAGAACGATTCTCTATAAATGCATCAAAATCAAGTTTTGATTGATGTTTGAATGCTTCACGTTCTTTCTCGTTGGCAAATGTATAAAATAGATGATTGATGATAGTAAAAGATACTTTTGATAGTCAATTAATTGACGAAGATGAAAATCCAATCGAAAGACTATTTGATGGAAGACATTGTTCATAAAATGAACGACCAATAGCCACACCTTGATATGAATTATCTTTGGCAAGAAGTTGATAAAGTATTGTCCAATCATTTGTTGGAAGATCATTATGAACAATAAGTGGTGATGTGATGAGTTTATTTGTTTGTTGAAGATATTGAATAATAATTTTCATAGCTTCTATTGAATTTCATCCATGAGATGAACCAAAATCAGCAATAACTAAGGGTAAAGATGAAGATGAAATGTCTAAATGATCAATACCCAAATGAATATATGGTATCATGTAATTAACTACAGCCAATTGAGAAGAACGGTTTTCATTATACCCTGCAACCATATCAAGAGTTGCACCGGTGTTTGTAGCCATTTTTTATAATGAAGGAAAATACAACAAATGCAATTATAAATACTGATCGCATTGACGAGAGACAAATATTAGTTATGATATATAATTAGGAAGACAACGTTGGATTGGAACTTGAAAAAACAACAACAGTTGCTTGTTTCCTAAATAAAACCAAGGCCATTTGGATATTATATTTAAATTAAATGCTTTTTGATGTTCGTTAAACTTAAAATGTGTAGTTGGTTCTACTCCAGATACTCGAACAACAATATCACAAACGAGCTCTCGTAAATGTGGTCAACCATCATCACAATTATCATCAATTCAAAAGACAAAAAAAAACGTCGTACTTAAAAATATGATTCTTCGCTTTTTCAGATTTGTGTTCGTTTTCTTTTTGTATTTGTCGTTTTTAATTTTTAGTGAAACAAACTTTTAATGTGTACACTTCTTTCTCTTGAAGTTTCAAAAGCACTTGTTCTTCTTTTTTACTAATGATCATCTGGAGATTCACACATCTCAGGTGATTTCTGAAGGGTAGTAACTGTATTTTTATAAAGAAGTGTAACATTTATTTCTATCAATTATTATCTATTTTATCATATATTTTCCTATTTTGATCCATTCAATTTATTTTATTTGTTTTTTCTAAGTGTTATCTAGTGAAAAGTATTGAAAATTGATATAATAACATCAGCATTCACATCAGATTAAAGCAACACAAAATACTAAACGAGTATGGAAATACTGAGAAGTATGAAAAACTACTAAAAAGTACCTTAAAGTCTCAAAAAGTATGAAAAGTACCGAAGAGTACCGAAAAAGTACGAAAAGTACTGAAAAATACCGAAAAGTACCACCGAGTACAAAGAAGTACAGAAGTCTGCTTCCCCTCCCCCCCTCTTGATATTACTTCTTCAAAATCGAAAACAAAGTAATGATAATAATGGCTAAATCGATGAGCTAAATAACAATGAGAATATCAGGGTAAGCTGGAATTTCGCCACCTGAATTAGGACAATTTATCCAATTTCTACTGAACTTTTGACAATAAAAGGATATCATGAATTCCGGCGAGAAATCAGACAAGTGATCGGAATTCAGGTGGTGAAATCTCAACTGTCTAAAGTCCCTACCACCAGTCTGTGGGTAAGTGTAGGTGTCATAGACTGAAATCGAATCCAATTCAATCCGCACAAAGCTTTTCTTACCGTTTTGATCTCTCGTGCGTGTCGATATCGTTCTGAGGTGTGGATAGGATTGTGGTTGTATGTGTCAGTTGGTTCGATAGAGAATATGCTCACCACACCCACACAGGCAAGCCTTTCGCACCGATATTCACACTCTGAGCTTTGTCAAGATGTCATCTAGTTTTAGCTAATGACAAGACATAAGGTCGTTTGAAATTGAAGAAGAAAGCAAAATGACATAATTGAGAAAAGTTAGAGCAGTTCGTTCTCAGGAATACAAATAGACAGGAAAGGAGTTAACCATTTTGTTTGTTTTTTCTGATAATAGACATTGAAATGAATACGTCGACGGTTGTAAACAGAAAATGAATATACGGGGTATAAATGGCGTTCAACTAAAAATGGAATAGATCTAAATGTTTGTTGAATTCCATGAAAATGATTATATGATATGTTGTTTTTTGATTGAACATATATTCTTAATAGTTTTAGATTTTTCCATGATGATAAGAGTTGAAACCATTTTTGAGCATCCATAAATGATTGATTACGATTACCTGCTGAACAATCCAATTTTAAAGATTCAAGATTTGGAGTATATTACGAAAGTAACTCTAAATATTCTAATTTTGCTCTACGAATTTTTAAAGTTAATTTTGATAAATAGACTAATTCGTTGATAGGTTTGCAGCTTGTATTGTAATTCATGTCTTCACATGATAAATAAGCATTTAAATATCGGAGATTTGATGAATATTGAAGAACATGGGAATAAAAATAAGAAAATGACACACCGAATTTCGAATCAATATCCAGATATTCCAAATTAGATGATGTTTGCTTTTGATTTTCATGATAGTAAGGAACAACGAAATCTATTTGTCGATGCGATTGTGACATTTTAATTTGACAATATTTTAATTGTGGCATTGTCAGTATGAAATCAATTATAATTTCTTCACGTATATTTGTAGCATATTTGAATACTACTAATGAAAGAAGACATGAAAATTTATTTGGATTATCAAATTGTATCAAATGATAATCATAACATTTCAATGATTTCAATTATTGTAAACCAATAGCTGATGAAAGAGTATCAATGTCGTTTCGATCATCTATCAATGTCCAATGCAACAACAAATGATAATCACATAATAATTGATTAAAATATTGATTTAATTTTTAAAAATGATTGAATCAAATCATTGGCATTTAAATATTCAAATATTGAAATATGTAATTCACTACTTAGATCTTCGAATATTATTTTTCTTGACAATGACATCGGATAAAAATAACCGAAAACAAAGCAACTGAAATTCTGAACGGAATAAAAATAATGACTCAATAATTTTATTTATTGTTGATAAGAAAAGGTTGGAGAAAAATGCATCAGATGTCATAAGTTTTATTATTGATGGTGCAATTATATTTGCCTTATATGTTTTTCATTTGATGTAAACATTAAAAATTTGTTTATTTTGTATTTCGAAAGGAAATTGTCAAGAGTTAATTGCTGTTCATGATTTAGTTGGTTGAAACAAAACTCATCCACCATAAAGCAGTACCAATAGGTAACGCTCGTTATCAATTTGTCCAGAGAAATGAGTATAGAGTACTGTCTGTCATTTGGACCCCGCTTGATTAAACCAATGAAAATTTCTCAAATCAGTGACGACATTTACAATGATCGAAAAAACTTTTCATGAGGAGATAGAACAAATAGCTGAGTACGCTGCAACTATAAACTCTCAATCAATTCAAATGATGCAAAAAGTTAAAGGACAGACCATCAACATATGGAAAACAATGTGGTAGAATTTTCTCATGTCTTTATTAAATCCATCGACACACATCCGTGCATGAAGATTTAGTCTAGCATATTGCATGTTAGTATATTGTGAGAGTTAGAGAAAATATGTATCGTAATACGATGTTGTTTCGCGCTGATTTTGTTGAGGATGGACCGTGGGTGTGGTATGACTGTTAGTCAGGGTAAGTGGCTGTGGCCATGAGTCTGAATGTACATGTGGAGTATGGATGTGAAGGCGAAAAATGACTGATACTCACATCCATATCTATACCGTTCTATCGATATTCTTTGTACAACAGTGGAACATATGCGATGCTGTAGCTTCTCTAACTATTCTTGTTTTCTTTTGAAAGAAAAGTAAAAGTTGAAGAAAATTAGTTGTATATTGAGAATCCATGGTGCCCAATAGTAGTTATCACATTCTGTTGACAAATTTTATGCTGATGAACTTTTTCTTTCTTTTGTGACAAAAGAAAAGTAAACCTCAACAGAAGTGATAGTTCTAATGCAGGTCGTCGTTCGAACTTATCATTAGCCAAAAAAACAGAAATCCAAAAAGCAGAAGAAAAATGTTCATTGATGATTGCTACGCAAACTACCTAGCAAGAATCGATACACTGTCTTATGTTTGGAAGTAAGAGCTAACCGATTCATGCGCTCATATCGTTAACTAGATAGGTAGAATATGATTGATTTACAGATTTATGTCAAGAAATGGACGATCTTCAGAACAACTAGTCCAATGAAAATCAAATGAAATCAATCATCCAAAAAACGAATCAACAGTTCACTGATTTACTCTTACAAATGCTGCATGAAATTACAATTAATTGTATTGATTGTGATATACTCACGAAATATTCTTCAGTACTATTTATGCGGTCGAAAGTCGGCATTAGTGGAAAGTTGTCGATGGTTTAGTCGAATGTGGCTCGGGTAGCACAATTGGTTAGTGCATTGGTCTAATAAGCCAAAGGTTGTGAGTTCAAGTCTCATCTCGAGCATTTAGTGTACCTTTTTTTGTTATTCACAGCAATCTGTGAAAGAAAAACGAAAACGTTATTGCGCAAGTTACATAACTGACTCATCATTTATTATGAAAGAGAAAAAAAGAAAGCATAATAACAGCAAAAAACAGTTGAAAGTGATATTTTAGTCGAAAAAAAAATCGAGCCAGTACTTCGAATAATTGAATTTTATCGTAATGTAGTTCTCAAGATATCATTTCAATGGATGATCAACATGAACAAAACAGTGAAAAATATTTATTTGACTCCTCAATCTTCTCAAATGACTAATACGAAAAGACAACAGCATTCATAGATCGATCATTTCGATTTCAAAGCAGACCAATTCGAGTAAAACTTTGCTGTACTCTAATCTGTATCGTACCAGTCGACTGCAAATTCGACATTGAACTATATGGTATGTGTTGAGAAGAATTTTGAATGAGTTAATGAAAAATTATTTCGATCAGGAGCTGTCGATGGAGCACAGCTTGTTACGAGATTATATGGTGACGAATGAGAATCACCATATAATGAGATCTTAAACAGACAAAACCAACCAAAACCAACAGATCGATAAAATTCAAAGGAAGACACGCAGAAAATTGCTATCGGCTTGTTTTTGCAATTGGACGATCATTAAGATTCGTGGTAATTCCATGACTCTCAGTGAGCTACACACCATTAAAATACTTCATCATTTCGAAGCCAACAACGAGAGGTGTGGGTGTTCATATCTACATTCACTCTCATACTCGATGAATTGCCTTTTCTTTCAGTTGTATTAAAGATTATACTTTCGTTCAATATGAAATCACTAAAGAAAATTTTTGTTTGAAAGAACATGTCAAGAGAAAACATTTCTGCCTCTTTTGAGATGTCTTTGAACTCAAGCCAATGATCTGATATTGAGAAAAGTATAAAATACAAAGAGTACCCTAAAAATCCGATCTTTCGACTCAGTATCGAGAATCGTGTCACTTATATATCTGTGCATTTTTTACAAGCAAGTTAGATAAAGCTGATGTTTTGGATTTAGACATTTCTCATGATGGACTGTCATTTACGATAATAAAAACAAAAATCTGTTTTTTTATAGACAGTATATCGAATGTTTAACGTTTTTGATATAGTGCCCTACTGTTTTTTTAAATTGTTAAAAATGAATGATTTTGTAGAGCTTGAAAAGCTCCATTGAATGATGTATAAGAGAAATATCGACGTAATTATCTTTATATTAAAAAAAACAACATATAATTCTAATTGATATACGATATATATGAAATATAAAATCATAATGTAGGCAAAAGAGGATGCATAACTGATCTAACAAAAAATCAATATAAGATTCTAAATGTTCTTTTCAAGCAATTAGTGTCACAGTTAGAGAGTGTGATTGACTAAGTGATGGTTGATGATGCGGTAAGTCATAGACTCCGATGACAAGTAGAATCTTATGAAAATACATTGAATTTAGTATCACAATGTTCAGGAAGTCATAATCTGTCGGTTCATGTATCATTCAATTGGTTTTAGCGATGGAAATTAAAAGGGACCAAAATTCATTCTTATGTATCCCTCCCATCCTGAGTTGATAACTTGGTCTAGAATTACTAATATATTATATAAATAAGGATAAGACCGTCATCTTTTCAATAACGTCACAACCAAGTCTAGTACAAAACACAGTAATTTTTCAAAATCATAAGTACCTGATGTAGTTTACTTGTACTTGAGGTAATTTATATGCAAAACACTGTACATAAGATTTTGCTTCAAAAATTGATCCGTGTTTATTTAGCTGACGCTATTTATCAGCATTATTAGGAAATATCCTTAGAATCGTTACACCTAAATAAATCTGTTTTCATTGTTTTTAATAATGTATTCAGTTCAATGTTCTTTTTATTTCTCTGATTCTGACAAAGCGGCATGCAGTAGTTCTGTTGAGAAGTGAAAACTATAAATTCATATGGATGTGGGTGTACATGTATGTAAGTATGATTCTGTGTCTTCCTTTCACTCACATCCACAGTCACATTCACACATTTGTATTTATATCATTTTCTCTATGCATAAGAAACTCAAAGTCAAACGAAGCAAAGTTCAAGAATAGTTTTAATAATCAAGGATCCTCAAACAGACAATATTTGACTATCGTTATTTCTATTAAATTCTTTCATTTAGAATTGACGTCGATCTCTAGAAAGAGCAGTTTGATAGTGTTTCATAAATAGAAAAAAGATTTTTGTGTTTTTTTCTTATTCACGAATTATAAAGGCATCAGATGAAAATACTTTCTTTTACTCTGGTGAGTTATTCGATATATCTTTGTTGATTGTGTCAGAACAAAAAAAAAATTCATCTGTTTGAAGCCTTTCGTTTATATAGAAATGTCAACAGTTGGATTCGAAATAATAGAAAGAGTTACATAAACAACTTTTTCGTTTCTCTCTTCTACTTCAATCGGTTCTGTTGAATAAAAAAAAAAAACTTGGATACGAAAAGAAAAAAAGAAAACAAACATGCCATGTCATTCGTGTGGATTTGAAGTTGATTATTCTTTCACTTTTTTTAAAAATTCAATGCAACTTCTAGACATTTATACACAGGCATTGCTCGCATCTATCAAGAAGCTGGCTTCTATGTTGGTCTCATCTACACACAGGTTTTCTCATATGGAATTTTTAGAGCATAGACATACTATTAAAATAGCTGTTAGCACAAATTCTTCGAGATTAAAATTTGTATGAAACACAATCTAGCTGTTGTTGCTAATCACAGAGAGATTGTTCTATTCTATCTATTACTTAATCTTCTACATATGCGATAATAAACGAGTTCATATCAGAGATCCGACTGGGCTGAACTGGACCGAAGAAAGTCGATCCATAGATCATCGACTTTTCGCCCAGCCCACCCATAGGTAACCCATATAGTTAATCATTTTTTCATGAAATAGTTTAACTTGCTATGTTCGTCAAAGTGATTTATGATCGCTAACTATTCTTTTTTTTATCATTTTTAATAGCAGTGTACATCGAGAGATGTTTATTTTAGAAGAAGTTTGACCCGTTCAAATGCATACTGTTTTTGTCTATGATAGGAATTGGTAGCAATAGTGGAATGGTAGGTGATAATAGAAATTGATAATTGAGAAAGATCAGTAGGAATAAAAACAGGTTTAACAAAGGTAATTGATGGTCATGCAGTCATTGGTGAAAGAAAAGAACGATGCAAAGATACTTTTTTTGGAATAAATACAAAGCTTTATAACGTGAAATAAAAAACCTAAATGAGATATTTTGAGAGGAGAAAGATCAGTGATAATATGCGGCGTTTCCTGAGAAATTTTGTCTCATGGGCTATCGTTGACCCACAAGCCAAAGCTCGTAGCCCATGGGTACCCATCAAACAATCGGATCGGTCCAGCTCACCCATGGTTTTTGTGTCAAAAAAATTCGGTCCATGGGTGGGCTGGGCCAAGTCCAGCCCATTAGGATCTCTGGTTCATATATTATAGCGAAACTTTATTGATACACAGTCTGTGAGTGATTCAAATCTTTATCTCTATATTTCAACATTCCATTTAGTTCGTGTTTCACAAAAACCTATATCGAGACGCGCAATACTCTTCCCTGCAATAAAAAACGTTCAAATAGAGAACTTTTTCATACATCGTTCTTTTGTGTAGCACTCTGATTTCGAATGACCAATCTTCGAGACAAAGAATTTCGTTGTGCTACTTGAAACTATGAGGTATCATATCGATCCCTTGTAACTTCTATAACTCCAATCAGCTAGCTCTAAGAATGTTTCAGCTAATACTGTATTATTTGCCATCATCATATTTTGGAATCGATGAACAGTTCATTCTATTCACATTTTGGAAAAAAGTTAAATGATAACAAATTAGAAAATGCAATCAGGCAGAAACTGAGTTGAAAAGATTCGTGAGTTTTTTTTTTGTTGCATATCTGACGCTATATAAAAAGTAAAAATAATAACTATAATCGTTCTCGTACTTTGAACAAACGTAGCAGATATTAAAGAAAAATAATGTAAACATTTTCTGTAAAGAAAGTATCGAAGAGACTACAGCACGGTAGAACACATACAGCAACTTCTTAAAGTCTATTAAAAACCGATCAATTCCATGCAACATATGGAAATTGTAGTATTGCTGCTATAAATCCTTTGTTTTTGAGTATGTTGACAAAAGGAATTTGTCGTGTACCAACAAATGATATTGTTCACAACATCAAAATTTGATCTGTTTTCAGAAACTAAAGATGTATATATAAAATAAGATTTGTATTGTAGATTACAGAGCCTTTCATGCTGCATCTAGTGAGTATATTTTGTTCTTTAATAAAACATATAAGATGATTTTAAAAAATGCGAAATACGGTCGTTTATTCTGGTTTATTTGTTACTTCATGCAATTTTCAAATATCTGCATTCCAAATATCTATATTCTTTAAATGACTTGATTTTCTAGATCTTCTTGTGTATTTGGTAGAATTTGATCTTTCATAGCAACATAATACATTCGAACAATATCAAATCAGTTATGGCAGAAAAAATGATTTTACGGTAAATAGTTACAATAGTAGTTAGCAATTGTTAATTATAAGATTAACATTAACACTTATAGACGAGGATCATTCTTCGGCATTGGAAATCCTCTGTTGGATGTGAGTAAAGAAGTGGATGAGGATTTTTTGGAACGGTAAGATGTGTCAATATCCTTAAGAAGCTTTGTAACTCAATTATGACATATTGAAGATATAAACTCAAAGAGAATGAAGCAATCTTGGCTCGTGATGAACATGCACCACTGTGAGTTTGTAATGATCAAAAAATAGATGGACTTATTTTTCTTTTCAGTTTCCGAACGCTGAATAAACAGGGCCGTCTTGCAATTGGTGGCTCATCACAAAACGTCATGAGAACGATTCTGGTTAGTGTTAGCTTATTATCCTTAATAGATTCTAGAGAAAAAATTAAACATAATTCCTATAATATTGGTTTGTTTTACTTAAACATGACAAGTTCAGAACAAGATTTGAATTTCGCTTAGCTAAAGTCAGGACTTCTAATAATATTGAGATTGGTAGAATCCGAGTAGATGATACCTCAATCATTAGAAAATGATCCATTGGCTTCATGAAATAGATCAAATAGCAGGAGCTTTTGGTATCCATCTAATATTGTAATGCATAGGCAAAATCACTTTACCTTCAATCTTACGAGAGAAATCGTTTATAAAGAATGAGATCGAAAATCGTTACTTTTGAAGTTTCGGCATTACCCATCCAACTGAGTATCTATTCTCGAGTTCAATAGTCAACACAAGAATAAAAATAGACTACTACAAAAACTCAATGCAGATTAACTGACAACAGATCCAGATATGAATCTAAATTTGCGATTCGATTTTTCAGTGGTTTCTTCAACAAAAGCATATTGCTTCTTATATGGGATGTGTCGGTGATGATTTTGAAAAGCAGAATTTAATGCAATTGGCTGAATCCGCAGGTCTTGACGTCAAGTATCAGACTCATGCTAAATTGACAACAGGAAGATGTGCTGTCTTAATCAGTTCTCGCGATCAGTGGGTATATGTTTTCTGATATTTTACCTGGTGTTTCTTTATTTTTTAAGAGTTCGAACTATGGTTGCAAGTTTAGGTGCATCAGAAGCCTTCACAGCCGATTTTCTTGATGAAAAAGAAAATTGGGCTGTAATTGAGCAAGC